>APFE030836235.1:0-36537 GCA_000404065.3 Pinus taeda | reverse complement strand
TTAACACTTTTCATTTTGAGGGTGTTTTCTCGACAATTTTTGCACAAAAAATTGGTTTTCATTGCCATTTTTAAAACATGTTGAAAATATACTCAAGAGAAAAAAGTATTATTCCAGTATCAACACTTTTGTTTTTAGCACTGCTATTGATGTTTTTTCGAGGTTTTTTGGCCAGAGTTCCAGTTTTGAGTTTATAGTTCCGGTTTCAAAGTTTACATTTTTAAGGATCGCCATACAAAATAATTACAAAATTATAAAAAAATTATATTGACAATATCTTAACACTGAAATCGATTCCACATGTATGATCGGTTGGTCATACCAAGACTATTTTTTTTTTCCTTAAATAAATAAACATAATGACTTAACATGCTATATCAACACTCAGTGATAACTCAAAACAAACTGCTTTTGATGTTTTTTCGAGGCTTTTGGCCAGAGTTCCGTTTTGAGTTTATAGTTCCCGTTTCAAAGTTTACATTGTTAAAGATCGCCATACAAAATAATTACAAAATTAAAAAAAAATTATATTGACAATATCTCAACACTGAAATCCATTTCACATGTATAACTAGTGGGTCATACTAAGACTATTTTTTTTTTTTTTTTTTTAAATAAATAAACATAATGACTGAACATGTGATATCAACACTCAATGATAACTCAGGCCAAGGAGGAAAGAGATATGCAGCGGTATAGTGTAGACGGTATAGTGTAGACAATAGTTGTAGGATAGAAAAATGTATATAATTAACAAATCATTACCTAAATTAAATAATGGCTATAGAATCAACAAACCATTACCTAAATTAAATAATGGCTATAGAATCAAAGATTCATCTTTGCAAATCTAAAGTGATAATAACATTGACACTAAAGGAATACTTGTAGGATAGAAAAATGCATATAATTAACCAATCATTACCTAAATTAAATAATGGCTATAGAATCAACAAACCATTACCTAAATTAAATAATGGCTATAGAATCAACAAACCATTACCTAAATTAAATAATGACTATAGAATCAAAGATTCATCCTTGCAAATCTAAAGTGATGATAACATTGGCACCAAAGGACTTGATAATGACTTGCTTGTTAGTCACCTATAACATTTCCCTAAGTTCGATTGTTTGTTTTTCTTATTTTTATTTAAGGGATTTTTTTTTTTGTGATCTCAACAATTCATTTTGTTCCTATAACTGTCAAATTTGGTCTTGTAAGTGAGGGATTATGACAACATATTTTTGTTTCCATGTTCGGTATTGACATTGACTTATGCTTATTAAAAAAACTATCTCCAAAACCCTCAAGAATTTCAGCTTGTGGCTTATCCTTTTTAGGTAAGGACATTTCAATAATCTCAATATAAACAACTAGAGATGACTTGGTTTTATGTCTATTTTGTTTCACTCTGGAAATCATCCTAGGAAGTTTCTTGCTTCTGACCTGAGTTGATGAGATAACATTTTTCTCACATTCTCCTATGTTTTTTGCAGGTTATGAATGCTCATCATGCACATATTTATTCGACTCATCACCAAAGTTATCTTCTAATTCGAGATCATGGTTTCGGTTAATAGACTTGACCCTATCCTCTTAGCCACGTTGTGGGTGATTTGGGCAAGAGCCAAGTCGATACATTTTTCATTAAAACCACATGGTGTATCCTAAGAGCTATGGTTTTCTAGCCAAAACAGAGAAACAGGGATTTTTGAAACATCTTCCTGAAAACTCTCTTCAATTTCCTTGCTTTATGACAAAATCTCCTCTTAACACTTTTTCGAGGGTTTCATAAAATTGTTTCCACATAGAAAACTATCCCAATATCTCCTAATTGACTTAGCCTAAATTTAAGAAACATACAAATTAAGCTATAATAAAAGAGATTAAGCTATAATAAAAGAGATTATGATTTGGGTTTAAGAAACATGCAAATTAAGCCATAATAAAAGAGATTGTGATTTGGGTTCTTAAACCCCTTGATAAAATTTGGCAATTTTTTTGGGACTCTTTTTCAAATAAAAGGGGAAATTGAGCTTATACCCTAAAAAGACCATTAAGAAAATAAAGTGATAATAAAACACCAGGCCATATTTGCCTTTGCATGTCACGTATGTTCTAATAATCAACATAAATCATGCCACTTAGGTTTGAGTACATTCATAGGAGTAAATTTTATGTTATATGTCTTTTTCTTTGAAAGAAATAATTTATCCCACGAGACATCCCTTCACTGGCCCATTTTTTAATCAACTCCCACCCTTGATAGGAATTTCATGACCTCTGTAATAAAGGCTTCATCTACTGTAAACTCGACATCCCCAACCTGCGTAATTTTCCCATGATACATCTACACAAATTGTTTTACTTCTTTAATATTTGGCACCCTGAATGACTGAGTGAACTCCAACCAACCGACTTGCTTGAATAAGCAAGGTATTCTTCATATGCCTCAACAGTTTCTCCTGAACCATGGAAAATACATTGAGTTGTTGATATGGGAATGACATACAAACTAGGGTATAAGCAATACAATATAAGTGAGGGTGTGAGAGAATGCAAGTCAATAGAACAACATATCAGGCATCTCTACTAAATAGGAAATTGTTTTAGAAGAAATAACAATAATCAAACTCTTGTAGGGTTTTGCGAAGCAGTTTGAAAGGTCTAAAATAAATGATACACACAATACGGGGCAAGAATAAAAACATTTATAGAGTCACACTGAAATGAAACAACCTCGAGATACCTCAATAAAACCCTAGTCCACATGTAAAACTTGAAATGCACCACATAATCATTAACCATTTCAATATCACCGCATAAAAAATGCAAATGAATGAGTTAACTGCCATCCCTTCCATATGTATAACAATATGACCGCTCTCAACTAACCTCATCAACATAGGCATCCATCCGATAGTCAATATCATAACATAATAAATGTTATCAACGAGCCATGGAATGTATAGGTTTTTAAAGCATAAGATTAATTCGAGGTTAAAATGGGGTCAAGACCATGCAACAACGAATTACATCCCAAATACATTTTATATCATTCTTAATACATATAACAAGGGTCAATCCAAAATATTTTCTAGGAGAAGAATAATAATGATATCATTATAACATGTTTTAAAAACACCACTGCTTTTATCTTTTTATGTAAAAACTCAATCATTAATCTTATGATAAAATAATATTAAGGATTTGATAAACCAATAATGTTACTTAAATAATAAACAATAACAAATATAATAAGTTGAAAAAAAAGATATCTATCGGATATATGACACATATTTCAAATCAAAAGTAATAAAAAAATAAAGGCCTTCTATGAAATAATGCTTCAAGAGGAAATTTAAAAGAACAATGTCTAAAGTCAATATGATGACGAGGCATCCAAAAATTTAGTGTCAGAAGCAAGGGGGGAATTTCATTCAAGAATAAAAATCAAAGGCGAGTTGTTGGGTAGCCAACATGTAGGCACCAACCTACTTTTCCTGAATCTTTGTAGACACCAATCCTCAATATTAAGTACCAATTTACCAAGAGACATCAATCTCTTTGTTTGTACAAAACAATCCACATATAGCTTCTTCAAAAACGATTTTCTCACTGGCATATAGCTTCATCAAATCTACTCACCAAATATTCACTCCTTTAATGATGTTTAATCATTTCACCATGAATAATTCTCACTCATGAATGATATTCAGTTGTTGCTCCACATGATATTTTATTTACACTCCGCAATGATATTGAATGACTAGTAGAATTTGGCAAATAAATGACTATATGAATACAACTTTTAGTTACAACAAAAATGAATAAATTCTACTAATTTTTTCTACACAACTATAAATGACTAAAATAATAATAAATTTGATTGTTGGGTAAAAAAAAAAACTAAATAATTAGTCACAAAAATAAAAATGACCTAGCATTTGGTAATTTGGACATTAATATATATTATTTCTTGTTATATACCTTATGGTTTCTATTGAGGTCTTGTTATATTAGACCATTTGGTCATCTATTCTTCAAAAAGTAAGAATGGGACTATAACATATAAGTTAGAGTGAAATCTACAACATTTATCTTGCTTGATCCATGACATATTCCTAAGTGATGAAATTATATTGATTAAACAAAAATCGATCTACAGGGTAGAGATCATCTGTTATGAAACTTTACTATCAAGTATGGAGTCCATTCGCTCATGTAATTTTTCCATCATAGCTAGTGAAACTCGGTGTCTTCATAGTTAAGCTAGTGAAACCCAGTACCTTCATAATTACCTTAATTTAATATAATATTGTAATGCAAAGATATATATATACTATAATATATATATAATTATATATATATATATATAATATATATAATTTCCAAAAATATATTGCAAAGCTACACATATTACATTAACCAATTGGCCTATGTTTTTGGGTTAGTATTGTGTGTAGGTTTGGCATGTTGGGAAATTATTGGTGAGAGAGGGAGTGGGGAGTAAGTGAAAAATTTCCCTGTGTTGATAGGGCGAATTTTCGCTATTCCAACAAGGGGAACTAACCCAATTACAGACCCCAATTAGATCTACTTTCATTTGGAATGGCTAGTTCCGACGGGTTTTAAAGGATCTCGTAAACTGTTATATGAGTTGAAAGATTGCTTCTTGGAGGAAGTCTTCAATTAAATCAATAAAGAGAAACAACTAATCTATAAGTATCAAATCCTATCTACACTAATTTAAACTACTTATGCTAATCCTAACTATTCTAGTCTATCCCGCAGGAGCATAAAAAAAGAGATTAAACATCATATATAGTTTCCAAGTCCAAATGAATCAATCACTAGTTCATAAATGAACAAGGATATATTAAATCTTAATTGCAATCTAATTACTTATACAACAATACACATTCCTTTCCATACAAATAAAGCTTGCAACTGATGTTTAACAAGGTCTCGAATCAACAGTCACTCATGAATTAGCCATGGTAACAAATCATATTTGAATAACCAAGACTAGTCACAAATTGTTTGTTATCAATATGCACAAAACAAATCACATTTATATTTATGCCAGCAACAACATCCCTATTCTAAATACATGAAAGGAGAGGCAAATGAATTTGAAAAAGGCTCTTTCTCGACCAAACAGTCTTCTTTATTCACAATAAATCAAATTTGTTCTGCCCAAAAAAAGTCCTCCCCTCATCTCCAGAGGTAATATTTATGTCGAAGGAAATGACCCTCGATCTTCCCTTAACTTTTCACCTCCTTTCTCTTTTCAATATACAAATCAAAATATACTGACATGGTACCTTCGGTCTAATTGCTGACACGTAGAAAGCATATTTGTTGGAGCGCTTCATTTCCTAGGAAAATGAATAGATGTTGATTAGAAAAGGATGACTGTGTGTCATCTCTTCATGATGAAACTCGGGACAATTTCATTTTCAGAATACACAAGCAACGTGTGGAAACACGAATGAGAACGCCTAAGGCCGGATCTTTAAACGGAATGCATCTGCATACATGAAATCTCCGGATCTGCTCATGTGTCTTTTACTCCTTGCCTGCATAGATAATTAACATTAGTTTTGTGATTATGAAACATGAAAACATGATCACAAACAAACCTTGCATTCAACCACAATTTCTATTTAATCTTACAACGCGTAGCAAATATGATTATCAAACCACCGAACCTGCTGTGACATGTATTTTTGTTGCCCATAATATTCATTTTTACTCAAGGATTTCTTTAACAATGCTTCAAAAGTAGACCATTCACTTTACGGGATTTTCCCTTGAAAACTTGGACCAGAGCCTTTTATCGTAATACACAGGAAGACAAGGGAAAACTCGCGACCGAGCCATAATGCCAGACTTCAAATAATATATACCCGGGCGTATAATTATCGATGGGTTCGTTAATCGCATAGCACCTTATGTTTAAGCTTTGGGCTTTGCTGATTGTGACTTGCGATTGGCCGGACCCGAAATATATGTGCCATGGTTCATAATCCCTTCAGATCCACCACATAAGATTTCCCTTTGAAAACCCCGACCACAACATATTATCGCAATACGCAGGAATACATGAGGAAATCCCGCGGTTGACCATAAGGCCGTACTTGAAGTATTATGCACCCGGGTCTAAAGTTATTGTTGGGTCCGCCACATTGCATCATGCTTTATATATATGCCATGGACTTTTATGAATGCGATTGCGATATGGGAAAGTGGACCCGAAATATATATATGCTACACTTAATAATATCGGCGGGTCCGCCATATTGGGGAACGCCTTATGTATGGGCCTCGGGTTTCGCTGAGTGTGACTTGCGATTAGGGAGCGGACCTGACATATATATGTGCCACATTTAATAGTCCTGGCGGGTTCGGTGTATCGCAGTGTTCTTTATGTACAAGCCTTGGACCCTGCCGATTGCGATATGCGACGGGGCTCCAGACCCGAAATAAATATGTGTTATGGTTAACAATGCCATTGGGTCTGGTGTATAGTGGTGCACATTGTTGATTGTGATAAGCGGAAAATGGTATGTTATGCATGTTTTGCGAAGCATTTCCATTATAAAGAGTTATAATGGGAATAAAGGTGCGATAGAATGTTTTGTGAGTTGAATCCAAATACAACCATAATAGAGAGTGGGGGTTGGTTATATGTGTGAGCATAGAGCACCATGAAGGTTTACGGGGATTGAAAAGTCCCAATGAAGGAAATGAATGAAGGGCTGGGTTGGGTCATGAATGAACCATGCAGCAAAGATTTATTCAAAGGGAGCTCTTAACCATTAAGAATTGAAGATTTGACTCGGCACAGAGTTAAAAACTCGGAGATAAAAATAGATCATTAAGAGAAGTGAAAGATAAAACTTCTAGAGGACCCATTCAAATTTGCTATCAGAGCATGTTTTAATAGGGTGGTGGTTGTGGCCACAACACCTCAAAAAAGGTAATTCGATGGGGGAGTGAGGAGTACTAATGGTTTTCAGGGAATAATTCAAAGTGGGGAGTACACTAGCTAGAACAAAGAGCTTATTAATTAACTGGTTAGAGATCTTATTATTTTACTTCTTAGGACACAATTTAAGGGAATGTGGTTCTTTCAATAGTCGTTGGGAGATGATTTGGGTGAGTGTGGAGTGGGGAGGAGAGATAATTTTGGGGAGTGGGGAGGGAATTATTTATGCAATGCAACTCTACAAACAAAACAAGGGTTTTTTAATTGGGGGTTTATGTCATTAATTGGAGCCAAAGATGATGAGAGAGGGCTTGTTTATCAATTTGATGGCATGAGGAATTTTTGGTTTTAGAAGTTAATTGCATGCATGGGTGATAAATATTGTTCGAAGAGGACTTAGAGACTTTTGAAAAGGAAGGCAAGGAATTTAGAGTTTGCTAGGACATTTCCAATGAATTTGAAATCAACAATGCCCTTTGCAATGAATTTGAGTTTGAGGACACTGTTTGTAGAAAATTTAGAGATAATTTAAAACCCTTTGAAAACTTTAAATTATCTTGACTGCAACACAAGGAACCAATGAAAATAGCTATATAACCCTTTGTATTCAATATGAATTTCCTCAAGTCTATAAATTTATTTTATTTTTATTATTAATGGGCCTAGCTTGACCCACATGGGTTGATTTCCTTCTATAATGTCCGAGATTTCCACTGCGGACTCTTTCATTTCCACCCTATAGTCAAGATTGGTGAAAATCTGCTAAAAAATTGGATTCCTCCAACTACATCAAAACTATTAATATCTCTCCAAGTGCTCTTAATCTAATTTCTAGGTACAGTTAGTGTTTTAAATACCTTTGTGCTTGAGGGTAGGGTAAAATACCATGAAAATATTCATACCCTTGCATAATCTGTATATGCCTTTCAAGAACTAGAAGCAGTTGAAGCCAAAGTGGAGGTAGAATTTGAGTCACCATCTCACCACATATCCCTTCCACTCAGCAACCTTTTTAGGAGCTACATTCATATAACTTAGGAGCATTTCAAACTTAGTAAGATAGGTACATGTTCAAGTATAAAAATCAATACCCTTATTTCCATCCCCTCAAATCATTATATAAGGCATAAGGTATGGAAATTTAAGCTATTTCAACCATTATCATAGGATGGGCTTCCATTCTCTCTTTGACCTTACCTCTATAAGGAGCCTACCCTTTCCGAGCTTTCACAATTCTACGGGTGAAATTCCTATCATTGAGTAAAACATTTCAAGATTATATATATATATATTATATATATAATATATATATAATATATTATATATCCTTGAGATATTTGTTATTTAAAATTATAATCTTACAATACCAGTTATTGAAATAGTTATATAGATAATCATTAAATGATGTATAATGTATCTAGGAAATAAAGCTTTGGTTAGGTAGTGTTTTAGTAGGAAAGCCGAGTGGTAAATTAGTTTTTGTGGTTTCTAATGAGTTGCTACATATGTGTAAATTTGATATTCAAAGCATATGTAATATGAATTTCTTAGAGTCGATACTTCTTAAATTTTATTTCTAATGCCTTGAATTGACTGAATTAAACCAAGCTTTGTTTTACTCAATTATATTGCTTTTTGGTTTATTGGTCACCATTTATTTATTTATAAGATTTTTTAATAACAATTTATCTTTAACAAAACATTTTTAGTTTGCTTATGTAAGATGTTATTTACTACCATTTTACACAGCATATGGTGGTAGGATACTTTAAGTTAGGTTCATTAAGATCATAATTAAAAAGTGTGTTGATTAGTTTCACCCTTTCTTGGTGTTCTACCTAAACTAAGACATTTTTTAAAGGAAGTAGGTTTGACTTGTTAGTTTTCTATTACTTTCTCAATGTCTCACAGTTTGTTCTTAAACTTTTTATAAGCCATTCCAATTATGTTTTGATGTGTTCCAAGATTACAATTATATAATTATGACATAAACCTTGTGTGCAAAGTTTTGTTGGTTTGTTCATATTGTATGATGGGAAATTTTTGTTAATGAAATGAACATCATAGTCTAGGTTCTTTCACCAAGCCCTAGCTCTAAATGATTTGTTCCTCCTTTTCCAAAATTGCCAACAACCACCACCATTTTTGTGGCATAATTTCTCATGAGTAGGGATATATAATACTAGTGCAATATTTCTTAAAAAAAATTAGATCAAATGAAATCACCTTCCAAATATGATCATTGTTGAGTCTCCAAAATGTCATCCATTTTCACCTTCATTTTGATCATGCTACCCTCATTCTGTAACTCTGTAACTCCATAACCTTACATTAAGTAACCATTTTCATCATTACATGGATTTATCATTATTATTTCCCAAGTCATTGATTTTAAGTACTATAAGTGAATTTGTGATTAAATATTAGGAAATTAACATGTTTTCATATATATCTAAAAGTGTTATGAGTTTTGTGATATTGTAGGCACACTTGGAGATTCTAGAAGGGGTCTACTTGGCCATCCAACCACAAATTTGAATTTCAAATTCCAACTCATGAGGATTTGTGGAATAATTGTAGAAGATGTGGATCATTAACTATGCACATCCAAATGAGAAGAATCATGGATGAGAGGATTTGTATCTTACATTTTTAGGAGATTGGTTGTAACCACAAGAGATAAATGTGGATTTAGGAGAGATCTAAGGATCTATATTAATTGTATAGTTATCCTCAATTATTGTATAAATAAGAGCGTACCCTTCATACAAAGGGTTGTCAGTTGTTGTTATATGCAAGTTAGAAGTTGTGAGCGTTAGTGTTAGTTGTTAGTTGCTAGTTGGAGGTTCCAAGTTCTAAATGTAATTTGTAAAGTGAGGATAAATAATTCTTGTGTTATCTTGTAGCTTATTTTTTATGAAATACATACTTCTACTTTAATATTCAAGATGTGATAGTTGATTTAGTGTGCTTGTTGAGGAATGGAGAACCCCCATCAACCACAGTTTGCAGACCTTTGTACATATTGGTAACATAATGTAGTTGTTTTATTTCATTTATTTTCAAAAAGTGTGTTTTCATTTTATGCAAGTGTGCTTTTCCTTTCAGCAAGTGTGATTTCACTTCAATAGGTGTGATGTGATTTCAATTCAGCAAGTGTGATTTCAATTCTGCAAGCGTGATTTCATTTAGGTAAGTGTGGTTTGATTTCAATTTTGCAAGTGTGGTGTGATTTGAATTTTGCAAGTGTGATTTCATTTATGCAAGTGTGATTTCCTTTATGCAAGTTTGATTTCAATTTATTTATGTTTGGTTTGGTTTGGATTGGATTGATTTAATTAAATTTGTAGTTAGTTTCAATTGCATTGGATTAATCTATTCTAATAAATAACCACCTAGTACATATAGTACATGTATACCTCATCAGTTCTATGAACCCCAAGTTGAAAAATAAAATGTTGGGGATTTAACTAACAATTAAATGACCCAACATTTTGGCGTCGTTGTCGTGGATGTATACATAGGTGTTTATTTTTAAGTTTGGACAACTCATTATAGTTGCATTCATTTTTAGATGCATGGTTAAAAACGTGTTAAAATCATTTTTTATTTTAGATTTTAATAAAATTTAAAAAATTCGTACTAATATGTGTGCACGACAGGAATTATCAACCACTTGGAGTAATTCACAAATAATTAAGGAGTTTGAGGAATGTCCTTCTAAGAAATCTCTCGAATCTTAGCAACAACTGGGATATCTTCTTCTCAGGAAGAGTATATTTTAACTACATTCAAGAATTTATCTATCTCTACACCTCCACAAGAAAATCTTCAAGTCTCTTTTGATTCCTCTTGTCAATTTGTTGAAGAGACCAAAGAATCATGAAATATTGTTGATGAGGAGAAACTGCTAGAATTTGGGGAATGCATAATAAAGGAGGAAAGTGATTTAAACCAAGAAAGGAATCATGAATGTCATGGCCTTATTAAAAGATGGTTCCAATCAAGGATCAAATCACCTTATTTCTTAATTGCATTATCAAAACAATTGGTTTTTCATGCTTTGATGTGTTTTAATGCATATGTTTCAAAAATAATCATGAATATCTTGTTACTCCTGTTACGCACATGGTTACACTCAAAATATGCATACACTTGAAACAAATTTTCTATTTCTAGTATAGTAGAGTAGGTAATGAATAAAATCAAGTTTTGGGATGTTTTCATTTTAATTGCAATTTTATTTTATTGGTGGTGCAGTAAGAGCCACCTAGCTCATTAATCATTTGTAGGAGGATGAAGAAAGAGAAGGAATATTTGAGAAAAGAGGGGAATAGATAGAGTTTTGAGAGCCACAATCTAAATTTAGAGACCAAATCCTTCTGCTTTGTCTTTTAAATTTCACACTCCAATTGAATAAAATAGCTTCAATATTGTTGAGTATGCTCTCTTCTTGTGCTCTCTGTGATCTGAAAGATCAGAAAAGGCAATTGAACAAAGTTAGTTTTAGAATTTTGCAATAAAAATTGGATAAAAAATCTAAATTTACAATAAAAAGTATAATTACATACCTTTAGAAATCTCAAATAGAAAAATTGATGTCTCCAATGAATCCAACACTGTTGAAAATACTTATTTTGACTCTTTTTGCACCTCATTTGGCCAAAAACCAAGAAAGATATTTTGAAAATAGCAACAAGAAATGATAAAAATAGAATCCAAAAATTCCAGTTTAATTTGTCCTTGAATTAAACTGAGAACTAAAATCAAATTTTATTCTCATAGAATCTTGAAATAGTTAACTAGAGTGAGTTGACTTAGTTAACTTAGGAATTTCAAGTTGGAAGTCTTTCTGAAGTCATGTATATGTTCTCCCTATATTATAGGGTTCCATGATGAGTTAACTAAGAGTGGTAATTAGTTAAATCAATTTACTGAGTTAAGTCTAGTTAAGTTAGTTCCAAATTGTTTGAGGAACTAATAGTGAGTTAACAGTCAGTTGATGCATTAGTGCACTTAACTAGTGCTACTCCAGTTAATTGAAGATTCCCTCATTAGAAACTCATGCATGTCGATTATGAGAAAGACCCAGTTGAGACTAGAGTGCAGGGAAATTATACTATTTGTTATATAATTTTTTGAGTTGTAAAGATGGTGCATGAAATCAGGTACTGAACCTAGAAGGGATTGCGTAGTTATGGATGAGGAATTTCCCTTTAAATACGGGCTAATTCTCTTAGGAATTGTGCAAATAATTAGAATCTTGGAGGCTTGGAAATTTGGCTAAGTATTGGCCAAAGGAAGTCATCAAGTGGAGGATAGGAAATACTTGTGCAGATTAATATCAAGGTTGATCAAAACATATTGTATTTATCCAAATTATTTTGGCCAAGAGCACATTGGAATAGAGACTTAGAGAGCTTGTGAAGAGGCCAAGATTTGGCCTTGAGCTTGCTTATGAGTTGGAGATTGAATTTACTGAGTGCTGGGATTGTTCTAGAGAGAACAAGCATTGTAATTTCATCTTGATTTTCCATATTAATACAAAACAAATAATGTGGTTTTGAGCTGTGGCTTTCCCTAGATATTTATTGTGTTATGTGCCTTTGATTCTCTACTTCTATTGATTATTGTTTTCTTGATGTCTATGGGCTTCCATTATAAAGAGTAGAAGTATATTCTTGTCTCTTTCTTTAGCAAATTTCATTATCTTGTGAATCTACAGGATTTTCTACATGGTATCAAATTTGAGAACAATATACTAAACGAGATTTCAAAGTTTTGCATTTTGGGCCGTGAGTTTGTAGAGCATATATGGAAATTTTTGTGAAAAATTTTCATAAACAAATAGCATATTTGGATTTTTTGTGAAAAAATACCCAAAAAAAAAAAAAAAAACCGAATTAGAGTTCGGATGAGGGAGCTATCGCTAATTTAAAATCAACTTTTTTTCTAGAAAATTTCATGACAACGGGACAAATGAAACAGATTTGTGTGCTAGCCAAGAACTTGTATGCACTTGAGGTACAAGGTGCATGCAAAGCCTTGAGTACTAAGGCAAAGGTAAGAGACTTGGTGGTTGAGAGGGAGAGTAAATTACCTCTCAACATGCAACCCCAGAAGAAGTAGTCTCAGACAATTGTGGAGTAGCCACAATTAGAGAAGCTAAGAGGAGACCGAGTGGAGAGATCCACTCAAGCAGAAAAGAAGTAGTCTTAGAAGAAGTCTCAGATAATTGTGGAGCAGACACAATTGGAGAAGTAGAGAGGAGACCGAGTGGAGGCATCCATTCATGCAGAGACCTCCAGTAGGGGAAAATTTTGAGCTAGGTGGGCAGAGGGATCACATGTAGCCATACCTCCAGGTGTGAGGTGGGACGATGTGAAGTGATAGTCCCAAGAGGGTTGAAATTGGGTAGGGTCCATTGAGTGGTTTTATCTCATGAATCGTACCTTGCTACGGGAGCCCAAAGGAAATAGTAGTGGGAGGAATGAGTGGGATTGATGTAGTCAGAGATAAAAGTTACAGAGGCTAGAGCAATCAGATACTGAAGAAGCGTAGATCAGGGTTGAAAATAATGTAGAAAGGTAGAGTCAAAAGAAGCGCAGAGTTTTCAGTCAACAAAGGCAATAAAATTTAGAGACTTTGATGACAGAGACATCATTCTAATTTAGGTTGGATGTTTTTTGTTTCTGGAGTTGTTGGAGCAACAACACTAGAGAGAAGTGTTGCATGCAGAACACTCCAAAGGTTCAAGATTAGGATTGAGTTGAATTCCTTTCTTGTTGAGAGGGATTGTTGAAAATAGCAACAAGAAATGATAAAAATAGAATCTAGAAATTCTAGTTTAATTTGTCCTTGAATTAAACTCAAAATTAAAATCGAATTTTATTCTCATAGCAACTTGTAATAGTTAACTAGAGTGAGTGGACTTAGTTAGCTTAGGAATTTTGAGTTGGAAGTCTTTCTAAAGTCATGTATATGTTCTCCCTATATTATAGGGGCCTAGGATGAGTTAAGTATGAGTGGTAATTAGTTAACTCAGTTTACTGAGTTAAGCCTAGTTAAATTAGTTCCAAACTATTTGAGGAACTAATAGTGAGTTAACAATCAGTTGATGCATTAGTGCACTCAACTAGTGCTACTCTAGTTAACTAAATATTTCCTCATCAGAAACTCATGCATGTCGATTCTGAGAAGACCCAGTTGAGACTACAGTGTAGGTATAATGTACTATTTGTTGTATAATTTTCTGAGTTGTACAGATGGTGCATGTAATCAGGAACTGAACCTAGAATGGATTGTGCAATTATGGATGAGGAATTTCCCTTTAAATACAGGCTAATTCTCCCAGGAATTGTTCAAATAATTAGAAGCTTGGAGGTTTGGAAATTTGGCTAAGAATTGGCCAAAGGAAATCATTAGGTGGAGGATAGGAAATACTTGTGCAGGTTCAACTCAAGGTTGAGCAGAGCATATTGTATTTATCCAAATTCTTTGACCAAGAGAACATTGGAATAGAGACTTGGAGAGCTTGTGAAGAGGCTAAGCTTTGGCCTTGAGTTTGCTTATGAGTTGGATATTGAATTTGCTGAGTGTAGGGATTGTTCTAGAGAGAACAAGCATTGTAATTTCATCTTGATTTTCCGGATTAATACAAAATAGATAGTGGGGTTTTGAGTTGTCGCTTTCCACCGATATTTATTGTGTTATGTGCCTTTGATTCTATTCCTCTATTGATTGTTTGCTCGATGTTTATGGGCTTCCGCTGTAAAGAGAAGAAGTATATTCTTATCTCTTTCTTTAGCAAATTGCATTACCTTGTAAATCTATAGGATTTTCTACAAGATATGGTTGTTTCAAGTTTCTACCTAATTTTTCTATTAATGAGCCTACAATTCAACCCAAACCTAGCCGGTGCGCCCAAAGGAACGGTGCACGAATCTAGCCTACCCAACTGACGGGCGAATTTGTAGGACGGTTAAAACTACTCCCAATCCTCTGTACCATGGTCATATTGTGTTGCATGGGACCATGGGCTAAGGCTTAGCCCCGATCCCTTCCCCCAAAAGGGCACATTTTAAACTTAAATATAGTTTTTTTAGGTTATATTTAACAATAAACGATATAGCCGAGTTGGTAAAGAGATTTGATGGTGTGCATGAGGTCTCATGTTTAGTTCCTATTGAGGCCATTCAACCTCCAAACATAATTTTGGCTTCCATGAGGAGGCCACGTGGCAACCAAAGGTTGGTCCACATGGCACTTCCTCATTGTCCCATCGCATCAACCCGTAAGCCAATAAAAAACAACCTGGTGTAATCAATAAACTAGTGAGAAGTGTCAAATGCCCATTTGCCAATGAAGGTCCAATAAAAAATTTCCAAGTGTCATGACCGAATCAGCGTATAGACTGTTGACTGGGCATTCCTGGAACTCAAAAATTCATTTTTTTAGTTGTTTTACAAAACGATCAAAACACGATTCTGGGAGCATACAAAGTCAGATTTCAGTGAAACGAAGTACTTTGGATTCAGAGTGATGATATCTAAAATTTGGCATTGGTTTCAAGATAATCAAATAATTTGGATTTTGAGCATTTTCTTGATCGACCATCCGAGTCTAATTGCAAGTTGTAAAGTGGAAAGGCAGTGCAACGATCTGTATATTTGGTATTTGCGGAATGGAAACAATTTAGTAGCTTATGAAACTTTGGTTTATGGTATATTGATGAAGCATTAAGTGTGTGGAGAAGAGGTCTCAAGCTCAAAATTGATTAGAAACACAATGAAGAAGTCACCAAGAAAACAATAACAAGTGGTCCATGTTACAGATTAGGTAAAAGCGGATTTAATTTTTCATCCTTGAATTTGTTTTTTTTTTTGTATATATCAAATGAAGAGGGACTAATCACTTCTTGCTTTTGATATCTTACATTTTATTGCAGAAATTGCTAGGTTTTTGTAGATTCTAGGACAATGAAAGAAGAGCCCTATATGCACGAGTACCTTTTTAAAGACCAACTTGATTTTAGAAGAGCACGATCATTCAATGCAAAATCAAATCCACAACACAATTGCTACAAAACACATACTTATTTTACCATTGCTACACATTTTAAGCGTGCAGTCGATCCATAACTGTCCATGTCCCTACTACCAAAAACTCATTTCCCTTTGCAATCTTCATATTTTCCTACCTAATTTTCACTCACCCTTAACCCAAAAATAAAGTCATTTAACTACCTTACAAAGTTGAATCATCCGATTTTCCATTTCCTTCCCATCAAATAAACCTTGCTTCAATGCAAATTTTCCATCTATAGTTCTTCACATTATTATTTCATACTTGTGTTAGATGATGGAGGATTCATTAATGCCTCCCTTCTAACAAGTTTTGATCCATTGATTTCGACACATCATCTGGGATCAAAACTAGAGATCTTTCAAGTACCTTGAGGCTTTAACGCCTTCTTGGCAAGATCTCTCTCTAATAAACAGTGGGAATACCTCAATGTCCCCTATTTGTTAGATCTTTTAGGTAACTTGACTACGACACATCTATTCGTACCTAGTAAGATGTACTTAGGCATCTCAACTCTCATTGAAATCAATGATGAATAGCTTCGTGTTGGTTAATGACATTCATTAATGGACAATAATCCAATAATTTCTTTCTATGGTAGAGATTGACACATTTATTCACATAGATAATAATTATGCCATCGAATTGGAATGAATGAAGACTACATGATTTTAGTAGTTTGCAGCAGGATGCAATTCAGCAGCCATAACAATAAAGATTCCAATCTCATCCTCAATTCATACAACAAAGGGAAAGAAGAAGCATATCATATTCTTTTACTTCATATTCCATGATCCAACAACAACAACCACACTCTTCGATATACCTAGCTTGCCCACTTTTCAGGTAAGTGAAGGTATGTAATTTTTTAATCTTTAATCATGTAGTTCCTTAAATGCTAAAATTGTGATTTTGGAAAATCCCTCATCACATTCATATTCCCTTTCTCATTTGCAAGAAGACTGAAAACACCTTTAGTTGGGGGGAAGGGATATTCATGTTTCATGCCACATGCCACATTTCATTTCATTATAACCAACATATTTTCCCAATAAACTATTATTTCATTTTGATTAAAAAGTTTATATATTTTGCAATGATCAATTGATGAGCACATTAAATGGCTGACAGTCACTATGAGACTTAAAAAATAATTCTTAGTGTTTTCAAGTATTTTGATGCAACTAAAAAATAACAAAAGTATTGTTACACAAGAACCAATACTCATCAAATTTTGGTTGCCACACAAGAACCAACCATAAAAATTATATGTTGCAATCAAATATATTTCAAAGTACACTTTGCAAAAAGAATAAAATTGTTAAATGATATGATTATGCAAAGTTAAAAGAAAATCAATACAAAGCCAAATCTCACATATAAGCAAAACATTTCAAGACGATCAACTTATGATTAAGGGAATCAATGCAATAGTTGCATGAGGACATGCAACATCTTTAGTTGGGGGGTATCTTGAGTCTCCAAAATGTCATCCATTTTCACCTTCGTTTCCATCATTTTACCCTCATTCCGCAACTCTTTGACTCTCTAACTTTACATTAAGTAACCATTTTCATCATTACATGGGTTTATCATTATTATTTTCCAAGTCATTGCTTTTAAGTATTATAAGTGAATTTGTGATTAAATATTAGGAAATTAACATGTTTTCATATATATCTAAAATTGTTATGAGTTTTGTGATATTGTAGGCCTACTTGGAGATTCTAGAAGGGTCCTACTTGAGCATCCAACCACAAATTCGAATTTCAAATTCCAACTCATGAGGATTTGTGGAATAATTGTAGAATATGTGGATCATTAAATATGTACATCCAAAGAAGAAGAATCATGGATGAGAGGATTTGTATCTTACATTTTTAGGAGATTGGTTGTAACCACAAGAGATAAATGTGGATTTAAGAGAGATCTAAGGATCTATATTTATTCTATAGTTATCCTCAATTTTTGTATAAATAGGAGTGCACCCTTCATACAAAGGGTTTTCAGTTGTTAGATGCAAGTTAGAAGTTGTGAGTGTTAGTGTTAGTTGCTAGTTGCTAGTTGGAGGTTCCAAGTTCTAAATGTAATTTGTAAAGTGAGGATAAATAATTCTTTTGATATCTTGTAACTCCATTTTTATGAAATACATACTGCTACTTTGATCTTTAAGATGTGATAGTTGATTTAGTGTGCTTGCTGAGGAATGGAAGGTCGCCATAAACCACAGTTTTCACACCTTTGTACATATTAGTAACATAATGTAGTTGTCTTTTTTCATTTATTTTCAGAAAGTGTGTTTTCATTTTATGCAAGTGTGTTTTTCCTTTCAGCAAGTGTGATTTCATTTCAACATGTGTGGTGTGATTTCAATTCAACAAGTGTGATTTCAATTCTACAAGCGCGATTTCATTTATGCAAGTGTTGTGTGATATCAATTCTGCAAGTGTGATTTCATTTATGCAAGTCTGGTGTGATTTGAATTCTACAAGTGTGATTTCATTTATGCAAGTGTGGTGTGATTTCAATTCTGCAAATGTGATTTCCTTTATGCAAGTGTGATTTCAATTTCTTTATATTTGGTTTGGTTTGGATTGGATTGATTTAATTAACTTTGTAGTTAGTTTCAACTGCATTAGATTAATCTATTCTAATAAATAACCACATAGTACATACAATACATATATACCTCATTAGTTCTATGAACCCTGGGTTGACAAATTAAATGACATGGATTTAACTAACAATTAAATCACCCAACATTTTGGCATCATTGACAGTGAGGTATACATAGTTGTTTATTTTCAAGTTTAGACAACTCATTATAGTTGCATTCATTTTTATATGCATGGTTAAAAGCACGTTAAAATCATTTTTCATTTTAGATTTCAATAAAATTTCAAAATTTTGTATTAATCTATGTGTAGGACAAGAATTATCAACTAATTGGAGTAATTCATAGACAATTAAGGAGTTTGAAGAATGTCCTTCTAGGAACTCTCTCGAATCTTAACAACAAATGGGATATCTGCTTCTCAGGAAGAGTATATTTTAACTGCATTAAAAAAATTATCTGTCTCTCCACTTCCATAAGAATATCTCCAAGTCTCTTTTGATTCCTCTTGTCAATTTGTTGAAGAGACTGAAGAATCATGCAATAATGTTGATAGAGAGAAACTACTAGAATTTGAAGAATGCATAATAAAGGAGGAAAGTGATTTAAACCAGGAAAAGAATCAGGAATGTCATGGCCTCATTGAAAGGTGGTTCCAATCAAAATCACCTTATCTCTTAATTGCATTATCAAAACAATTGGATTTTCATGATTTGATGTGTTTTAATGTATATTTTTCAAAATTAAGCATGAATATCTTTTTACTCTTGTTACGCACATGGTTACACTGGAAATATGCATACACTTGAAACAAATTTTCTATTTCCAGTAGAGTAGAGTAGGTAATGAATAAAATCAAGTTTTTTGATGTTTTCATTTTAAATACAATTTTATTTTATTGGTGGTGCATTAAGAGCCACCTAAATCATTAATCATTTGTAGGAGGATGAAGAAAGAGAAGGAATATTTGAGAAAATAGGAGAACATATATAGTTTTGAGAGCCACAATTCTAAATTTAGAGATCAAATCCTTGTGTTTTTTTTTTTTTAAATTTCACAATCCAATTGAATAAAAGAGCTTCAATATTGCTGAGTATGCTCTGTTCTTGTGCTCTCTATGATCTGGAAGATCATAAAAGACAATTGAAGAAAGCTAGTTTTAGAATTTTGCAATAAAAATTGGATAAGAAATCTAAATTCACAATAAAAAAGTTTAATTACATACCTTTAGAAAGGTCAAAAAGAAAAATGGATGTCTCCAATGGATCCAGAACTATTGAAAACCCTTTTTTTGACTATTTTCTCACCTCATTTGACCAAAAATTGAGAAAGATATGATTGTTTTAAGTTTCTACCCAACTCTGCTGTTAATGAGCCTACAATTCAACTGAAACCCAACAATTGTGCCCAGAAATCGGGAACGGTGCACAAATTTAGCCTTATCGAACAACGTGCAAATTTTAAAGATGGTTAAAACTTTTCCCAATCCTCCCCTCCATGGTCATATTGTGTTTCATGGTACCAAGGGCTAAGGCTTAGCCCTGACCCCTTCCCCTAAAGGGCACATTTTAAACTTAAATATAGTTTTATGGGTTATATTTAACAACAAACAATATAGCTGAGTTGGTATCAAGATTTGGAGGTGCGTGTACGGTCTCTGGTTCAATTCTTGTTGAGGCCATTCAACCTCCAAACATAGTTTTGGCCGCAATGAGGAGGCCATGTGGCAACCAACGGTTGGTCCACATGGCACTTCCTCGTTGGCCCACCACAACAACCCGTGAAACAATAAAAAATAGCTTGGTGTAACCAATAAACTAGTGGCAAGTGTCAAATGCCCATTGGCCAATTAAGGTCCAATAAAAACTTGCCAAGTTTCATGACCCACTCAACGTACAGACTCCTGACTGGGTGTTCCTCTAACTCAAAAATTCATTTATTTCGCTATTTTACAAAACAATCAGAATGCAATTTCTGGAGCATCCGAAGTTAGATTTCAGTGAAATGAAGTGTGTAGGATTCAGAGTGACGATATCTATGCTTTGGCATATGTTTCAAGCTAATCCAATAATTTTGAATTTTGTGCATTTTCTTGATCCACAAGATCATGGACAAGGGTGGAGCGCTAGAGAAAAAGGAAAGACGAAGTTACAGACTTAGAATTTCATAAAAAAATTCAAATATTTAAAAATCTAACTACAATAATTGAAAAACCACCATCTGATTTTAATTGCAAGTTATAAAGTGGCAAGATAGTGCAATGATCCGTATTTTTGGTAGTTGCAGAATCAACATAATTCAATAGCTTATGAAAATTTGGTTTATGGTTTATTGATGAAACATTAAGTGTGTGGAGAAGAGGTCTCAAGCTCAAAATTGATTAGAAACACAATGAAGAAGTCACCAAAAAAACAATAACAGGTGATCCATGGCACTAATTAGGTAAAAGTGCATTTAATTTTTTGTTCTTGAATTTGTTTTTTCGTGTGTATATATCAAATGAAGAGGGACTAATCACCTCTCTCTTTTAATAGTCTTACATTTTATTGCATAAATTGCTAAGTTTCTATAGATTCTAGGACAATGAAAGAAGAGCACTATATGCACGAGTACCTTTTTAAAGACCAAATTTCTTTCAGAAGAGCATGATCATTCAATGTAAAATCAAATCCACTACACCATTGCTACTAAACAGATACCAATTTTACCATTGCTACACATTTTAAGCCTGTAGTCGATCCATAACTGTCCATCTCCCTACTACCAAAAACTCATTTCGCTTTGCATCTTCATATTTTCTTGCCTAATTTTCACTCACTCTTAACCGAAAAATAAAGTCATTCAACTACGTCACAAAGTTGAATCATCCCATTCTCCATTTCCTTCTTGTCAAATAAATCTTGCTTCAATGCAAATTTTCCATCTATATTTCTTCAAATTATTATTTCATACTCACATTAGATGATAGGGGATTCATTAAGGCCTCCTTTCTAACACATTTTGACCTATCAACTCTGACACATCATTTGGGATCAAAACTAGAGATATTTCAAGTACCTTGAGGCTTGCATGCCTTAATGGCAAGCTCTCTTGCCAATAAACAATGGGAATACATCAATGTCCCCTATTTGTTGGATCTTCTAGGTGACTCATCTACGACACATCTATTCGTACCTAGTAAGATGTACTTAGGCATCTTGAATCTCATTGACATCAATGGTGAGTAGTCTCATGTTGGTTAATGAAATTCATTAATGGCCAGTAATCCAACAATTTCTTTCTATGTTCAACATCGACACATTTATTCACATAGATAAGAATTATGCCATCAACTGGGAACGAAGGAAGACTACATGATTTCAACACTTTACAGTAGGACTCAATTCAACAACCATAACAATAAAGATTCTAATATCATTCTCAATTCATACAACCAAGGGAAAGAAGAAGCATATCATATTTTTTTACTTCATATTCCATGATCATCCAACAACAACCACACTCTTTGTTATACATAGCTTTTCCACTTTTCAGGTAAGTGAAGGCATGTAATTTTCTAATCTTTAATCATTTAATTCCTTAAAAGCTAAAATTGTGATTTTGGAAAATCCTCATGAAATTCATATTCCCTTTCTCATTTGCAAGAAAACTGAAAACACCTTTAGTTGGGGGGAAGGGATATTCAAATTTAATGCCACATGCCACATTTCATTTCAATCTAACCAACATATTTTCCCAATAAATTATTATTGCATTTTGATTCAAAATGTTTATATGTTTTGCAATGATTGATTGATGAGCACATTAAATGGTTGACAATCACTATGAGACTTAAAAATGAATCCTCAATTTGTTCAAGTATTTTGATGCAACAAACAAATAGCAAAAATATTGCTACACAAGAACCATACTCATAAAATTTTGGTTGTCACAGAAGAACCAACCATAAAAAATATATGTTTCAATAAAATATCTTTCAAAGCACACTTTGCAAAAGAACAAAATTGTTAAATAATATGATTATTCAAAGTTAAAAGAGAAGCAATACAAAGCCAAAGCTCACATAGAAGCAAAAAATTTCAAGACGATCAACTTATGATTAAGGGAATCAATGCAATAGTTGCATGAGGACATGAAACATCTTTAGTTGGGGGTATGTTGAATCTTCAAAATTTCATCCATTTTCACCTTCATTTCCATCATTTTACCCTCATTCTGTAACTCTGTAACTCCATAACCTCACATTAAGTAACCATTTTCATCATTACATGGATTTATCATTATTATTTTCCAAGTCATTGATTTTAAGTATTATAAGTGAATTTGTGATTAAATATTATGAAATTAACATGTTTTCATATATATCTAAACGTGTTATGAGTTTTTTGATATTGTAGGCCTACTGGGAGATTTTAGAAGGGTCCTACTTGGCTATCCAACCAAAAATTAGAATTTCAAATTTGAACTCATCAGGATTTCTAAAATAATTATAGAAGATGTGGATCATTAACTATGTACATCCAAAGGAGAAGAATCATGGATGAGAGGATTTATGTTTTACATTTTTAGGAGATTGGTTGTAACCACAAGAGATAAATGTGGAATTAGGAGAGATCTAATGATCTATATTTATTGTATAATTATCCTCAATTTTTGTGTAAATAGGAGTGCACCCTTCATACAAAGGTTTGTGAGTTGTTAGATGCAAGTTAGAAGTTGTGGGTGTTAGTGTTAATTTCTAGTTTCTAGTTGGAGGTTTTATGTTCTAAATGTAATTTGTAAAGTGAGGATAAATAATTCTTGTCATATCTTGTAACTTAATTTTTATGAAATACATACTGCTACTTTTATCTTCAAGATGTGATAGTTGAGGAATCGAAGGCCCCCATAAACCATAATTTACACACCTTTATACATATTGGTAACATAGTGTAGTTGTTTTATTTCATTTATTTTCAACAAGTGCGTTTTCATTTTATGCAAGTGTGCTTTTCCTTCTAGAAAGTGTAATTTCATTTAAGCAAATGTGGTGTGATTTCAATTCAACAAGCATGATTTCAATTCTGCAAGCGTGGTGTGATTCGAATTCTGCAAGTGTGATTTCATTTATGCAAATTGTTGTGTGATTTGAATTCTGCAAGTGTGATTTCATTTATGCAAGTGTGGGGTGATTTGAATTTTGCAAGTGTGATTTCATTTATGCAAGTGTGGTGTGATTTGAATTTTGCGAGTGTGATTTGATTTATGCAAGTGTGGTGTGTTTTCAATTCTGCAAGTGTGATTTCATTGATGCAAGTGTGATTTCCTTTATGCAAGTGTGATTTCAAATTCTTTATGTTTGGTTTGGTTTGGTTTGGATTGATTTAATTAACTTTGTAGTTAGTTTCAATTGCATTAGATTAATGTATTCTAATAAATAACCACCTAGTACATATAGTACAGGTATACTTCGTCAATTCTACGAACTCTGAGTTGAAAAATCAAATGACAGGGATTTAATTAACAATTAACTCACCCAACAATCATGTATTCCATTTGATGCTTTATCATAAATATTCTTTGCAATAGAAATATAAAATGAACACCTAGGCCATGAAAATTCCTCCAAGAAAGACTATAATTGACAATTTATTGGAATTTTCTATCAAAACATGCCTTGAAATCTTGTTCTATGTTAAAATTATAATGGGAATCACAATTGTGGTTAGACCAAAGTCCGTGAGTATTAGACAATGATTGCATTTCCAAAGATAGGGATCCATGCGAGGTGGCTAGTCCATGTCGTGAATCACATGGGAAACATTGGTTTATCCAATGTCCAACAATACCCCCCCAAACGTGAGATGGGTGTGTATCAAACTTGTAATATATGCTCTGATACCACTTCTTAGGAATCTCAATTTTTATTAGACCAAAACCTGTAGGTGTTATTCAATGATCACACCGCTAGAGATAGTTATCTACAAGAGGTGGTTAGTCCATGTTGTGAAACACATAGGGAGCATTATTTTATCTAGTGCTATGGATCCACAAGAGGTGGCTAGTCCATGTCGCGAAACACACAAGGAGCATTGGTTTATATAATGTCCAACAACCTCAATCAAATTTAAAATAGGGGAGATAAAAGTTGAAAAATTCCCTATCATTTATTGTGTCCACACTGTATACAAAATATGTACTCCACTTAAACCAAGTAGTCTTGATTAGGTCTTTGTATATTAGCACGTCTTATGTGAAACTAAGAGTGTGAAATTGCATCGCAAGCACAAACATAAAAGGTGAAAATAGAGTGTTGAAAAGTGATGTTGAGAGAAAATGAACATGCAATATGTTTTCCAGTGTTTTGATGTAATTAAATTTTTTTGAAAATGCAACAAGATGATGAAGCTTAGTGAAAAGAAGTCGCCTTCACTAAGTGGGCCCATAGGCTATTTTTGGCGCAAAGTCTATTTTTAGACTATGTCTATTTTTAGACATATGGATCATGGTCTATGAGTTGCAGGATGCTATTTGTGGATGATTGGTCATGTTGGTAAAAATAGATGGACCTCTATTTTTAGACATATGGGCGGAGTCTATTTTTAGACTGCCAGGCTAAAAATAGAACAATCGAATATTAAGCTCTTAATAATATTTGGACTATAAACATTATCTTATTCTCTTGGAGCACTTCAGTTCGAGCTACAGATGTGGCACATGCAACTGCCAGAAGGAAATACGCTTTTCTTATGCGTTACTTGAGCTATTGTATGAAGGACTTCAGTTAGAACTCAAGTGATTGAGTTTGGTGGAGTTGAATGAGGAGTTGATGGAGTTGTGTTCAGTTTGACTTAGCTGAACTAGTTGTATTTAGTCTAACTAACAAATACACTAGTGATGAGTGATGTGAATTAGTTATTAATTAATTCACTAATTATTAACTCATGAATCAACTGAGGAATACATCAGTTAAATTAGTGCATGGACAGTTCAGTGGAGACAAGTGTTAGAGATGAGTGAAAGGGCAAGACAACTGTGAGTTGTGACTATAGTTGTGCATGTGATATGCACAATCAATGGATTGAGTATTGCCAATGAGGATTGCATGGTATAGGCAAAGGGAATACGAATTTGGAGCTGATTCTTCTTTCTATTCTCATGCAGGATTGCATAGTGGAGGCAGGCAAGCAACGGAGGAGATTTGAACCTGTGATTGATTTAGATTTGAGCTAGTTTGTGTGTAACAGGTGGAGATAGTATTGAGTACTTGTGAGGAGTATTGTACTATGTATTGTTACATGTTTTCAATCAATATAATATACAGATAGTTGGGGGTTTTCAGCTACATGCTTTCCTCGTGATATATTGTGTTGATATGTGTGATTGATGCTTCAATGTGCGCATGCGATTGTTTCTTAATTCCGCAAAATTGATGATCAACGTAGAGGAGGTTATGTATTATGCATGATTCCGCAAATAGTGTATAATCAGGATAATCTCCGTGAATAAGTGTCATATTATTCAAAATTTCTATAGAATTTTTATGATTCATAAAATAAAAGGGTTCTAGAAAAAACCATATAAGCATATAGGTGAATTGCTTCAATTGTGTTGTCCATGCTATTCCATATATGGATTTTTGATTAGTCAGATGCAATATAAGTTTATAAGACATAATGGAATATGTTTGGATGTTTTGATGTGGACACTGATTAAGTTGAATTTCTCAGACTGAAGCAAAATTTGGGGATTTGTTTGCTATGAATTTTTGTAGATTGAAGCAATTTTTGGGATTTATTATTATTGTTTATCATACTTATGAAAATTTTGAAACTTCAAGGGCCATTTTTTGTCATCCAAAATCTAACATTTTTTTTTTTTTTTACGAATTTGATAGTTAGATTTTGGCTTATATTTTAATAGCTCTACAATGAAACACCATGATCCCCTCTCTACAGGTAAGTTCTATAATGTAGCACAATTATTTGTAGCTTTTATTTAAGCCTCTGTTCTATGTCCTTTGAGCTTATGCTTCCTTTGTGCCACTTAATGCATTAGGCTAACATTTTATCTCTTAACATTTTGTAGTTGTTCCTCCACTCTCCTTAGCTCTTTTGTTTCATGTTTTCCATTTTTCTTGAGCTCTTCAATTGTTAACAAGGATTTGGTTTGGTATGTAAAAATAGGTAGTTTTTCTTTTGAAATGAGCATGATTGAATAGTAATGATGTGGTTGTAGGGATGCACTAGATTCTTAGTGTTATGATTTCCATTTTATTCTTGAAATAGGAAATTAAATTAATATTGAAATGAAAAACATTAAAGAGAGATCAATGTCAAATGTTGCAAATGGATGAATATCATGCATATGATGAGAGAGCAGTCGATAAGAAGTTCATGGAAAATTATCCATATCCATGTAATGAATGTCTTGGTGGAAGGGTGACAAAGGAAATTTTATTTATCGACATATGATGAGATATGTGCATAGTAGTATAAGCCATTGGGATTACAATTATTAGGAAGATATGAGAGAATTTCAAAGTGTGAAAGATGAAGAGGCAAAAAGCATAGATGAAGTAGCAAAAAACATAGACAAAGATGCAACAATATTAGACAGAGGGTTTGAATATCATATAATATTGAATGAGGATCTAATTGGGACAAGTCAATGGAGGATGCTTTAAAGCATAGTATGATAATTGCAAGTTAAGTCATTTCACAATAATACTTCAATTTCTTAAGTTGCAAGTGGTGTTTGGTTGGTTAAATGAGAGTGTATATTAGTTAATGGCATTATTAAGTTTGTTGTTAGCACCTGAATCTAGATTTCCAATAAAATAAAGTCAATGTAAAAAGAAAAACACTAAGCCAGGTTTAGGGTATGAAAACATCCACACGTGTGTGAATGGTTGTGTATTATTTCACAATAATCATGCAAGTGAGAGTGAATGCCTAAAATTTCATGAAGAAAGGTAAGACTAGGTTTGAAATCAATTATGTTTCCTAAAATGTTTCTTCACCACTTTCCACTAATCCCATGATTACTCTAAATGCTATTTTTTCATAGGGCTACAGTTTTATTTTCTTTGATAATTCATTCCTTCATTTATACATTAAGTTCACCCCATATCATTATTACATTATTAAGATCTACACCATTATTCATCAACATATGAAATTATATAGAAAGAAGACATCATCATCATCAATACACAGGACATAAAGGAACAATAGAAGAAAAGCTTTCACACACATAGAGACACCAGGATTGGTATGAGACCAGGGAAAAACCCACTGTGGGGAAAACCCTTGCAAATATTCTTCTTCTTAGATTGCAATCAAATGATTCATTAAAATAGATTACAATGATCCATAACTTTATATATGCAACAAAACAACTATGATATCCATGAAATAGATCTAATCATGGTTATAATCAAAACCCTAATTTTGATGGCTCTAATGAGCTACCAGTGACTAAAGTCAACTACTGGATACTTTTGTCACTATGCTAAACATTGTTGTCACTCAGAAGAATCTTTAGAATATTGAAATCTCATCCATGAGTCTCGGACACAAGGAGGAGGAGCTGTGTTAGCGTCTATAGTAGATCTGAACACTCTCTGCATAACTAGATGATTGCATCCGGAACAAATCTGGAGGCTCCCAAGTGAACTAGATGAGGGCGTCAGGGGTGAAACATACCCAAATCTACCTGAAGCTCTGCATGCTCTCGTTGGGATGCTCTTAGGACCACTTTGTGCGAGCGTCCGGGTACTAATGCAACCCGATATGTCTCTAAAACCCTGGATGCCCCCATAACACACTATGCCGAAGTCCAAGGATCCCTGGAAATTGTCAAGACCATTGTGTGCCCATGTCGAGGGACTAAAATACCCAGTTTTGTGCTAGCGTCTGAGATCTATAAAACCCTAGATTAGTACGAGCTTCGATCCTAAGATTTCAGACCCTTGTGTGATCTTTCCTCCTTCAAACCTGTGCGAACCAAGGAAATAAGAGAAGAGAAGATAACTTAATCGAATGTATCTGAATGACCTTGAGGTCTATTCTATTTATAGAATTTCATGAGGGTCCTCTTGGGGTTGAGGCCAACCTAAGAAGTTACATGTGGTTAGGGCTGAACCATTCCATAATACATGTATGAATAAAATAATTCAAAACTCATCTTTTGCTTGACCAAATAGGGTGATATTTAGGTCAATTTTGGTCCTCTCAAAATGAGGAATCTAATGAATTCATTATCTCTATCATATGAGTTGCCAAGGAGGAATTTTACCGCAGTTGCAAAAATTAAAACTCCCTCCCAACTAAGGAGAATTCCACCTGCCAATATCCATCCATCGATCAATATGCCATTCTGGTATCTTCATGTATCGTCACTGATCATCTATGTCATGTAGACACCATTCCATGACCACCTTAAGTATCTCATCATCAAAAATCATCAATGTACATCTCAATCTATTTATTATTCCTACTTATCTCTTGATTGTTCCTACTCATATGCTAAACATTCTTGAATCTAGAAGAAGAAGAATTTGTTACCAGAGGGGAGCTTAAGCTACCACCCTCTATCCATCAAACTTCTACTTGGAATCTCTATCAGCAGGCTACTACTTGGAATATCATCATCAATCATCATCAGAGAGCATATTATCAAGGAGCATATCTCAACTTGGAACCACATCGAGGAGCACATCTCGAGCTAGAATATCATGGGGGAGTTATACATCTACAACCCCATATCGAGCAGTAGGATATCCAAATAAACAAGGGAGCATATCTCGACCCTGGGATCTCATCAGGGAGCTCAATATCAACTTGGAATCATATAGGGTTATCTCAAACCATCCTATGGCATACTGATCTTCCCATCGATGAAACTGAATAGTCATGTGGTAGAACACCTGCATCATAACTGAATTTGTTTGTACACCCCAAATACACTCTCAACTCGTTGGCCAAATGAGGATCGATATTCCTCACAAAGCCAACTTGTGGGTATGATGCCAACTTGGGTATACCTTGCAAAGACCAAACAAGGGAGAAACATTCTTCGACCCTACAAAGATAGGGGACAAACATATTCAACCTTATGGGTAACATATTGTTGAGATTTTCTGTTTTGCATAAGATAGGCAAAATCTCAGTAGATGACAACAATAGGAATCAATTCCTAGATTAGCTCCAGTTTGTTGGGAGGGAGTTAATGCATCCTAAATTTGAGTTGAGAGGATTTATGAGGCAGTTCGATTCTCTTTGCTATATTACAGGCAACCATTCGGATTGTTTTCTATGAGGGTGAGAGTTTGTGAGGATTTAATTATGTAATCTCGTGTTTGATTAATAAAATTGCCAATGCCTATGTTGTGTGGATGTAGCCTAGATTGGTTGGGTGAACCACGTTAATTTTTGTGTTTCCTGTGCATGATTATTGTGCTGAGTATTTGATTTAGTTTTTTGTGCATCTGATCTCCAACACATATAGGGGTCATACCCTATTTTCTAGAGTTCTCTCAACCCCAAGAGCCCTCCATCTGAATTCCTCACCCTGTGAGCTCAGGCAAAGAGGAGGAGTTGGCTCAATGTTCTCGATTAGTGTTGCTCTCATCATACTCAAATTTGGGATCAACTTGTCTCAATAGAAATTTTTTACTGTTCATATAGGACATCAAATAAAATCATGTTAGATCATAAATAATCATATAAATTGTAAAAGGATACCATAATCATCCTTCCTCTCATGGAGGTGCCAACCACAAGCCTGAGCTTATTTCAAACAACTGCACTGTCTCAATATATGAGAGTGTCTCAGTCCCAGCTATAAATATGGAACTTTCTGCTAAGCATATCACAATGTATTGATGTCATATCCAGATCATGCTCAGACATATATCTAAGGAGCTTCTTCATCCTTACTCACAACTAGCCATGCTAGCAACATTGTACTCATTCTTAATCATATTATGGGCCTCTCATCAATGATATCATGGCAGATCTAAAGCAACATCCAAATGTTCTTATCAACAATAATCTCAACTATCATCAATACATCCATGCAGTCACATATCATAGGAGAAATATCTCAACCTCAAAAATAGAATATCTCATGCAGATAATTCAAAGGATGCTTGGTGGAAACTCTATGTGAATTAAGCAGTTCAATCATGAATTTATTTAATTTCTATGCAAATCATACATATACAGATGGATGTTCAAAAGTGGAACATAAATGCTTCAATCAATTGATGGATACCATGACAAGTTCAACAACATCTTTGAACTTCAAAATAGAGTATCCAAGGATTTGCATTTTCTTTTTTCAAAAATATTTTCCAATAGCTTTTCAATATAGAATTTCATTTCCAAATTCCAGAAATCGGTTCATCATGATATGATACATCATTTTGAGCTTCAGAAGCTATATCCCTCTGATTGAGATCATAAAAGGCTCATAACCTATCAAAAGTAGACCATCAATATGTAAAACCAAAACCATAATCAAAATCAAAGTCATACCTTGGAACTCATCATCCTGACTTCATTAGATAACTATAAAATATAGACATATATGGATCAAGGAAACTGCTTCATGCAATTATCTAATAATAATGCCTTACTAAGCCAACATAATCAGCCTTACATCCATCAATGGTGTATCATCACATCAACAAAGTCAACTCATCAAAGTTTAGAAGCCAGATCACAACCATTATCAAAGTCAATATTATCACATTATCAATACTTTTAACCAGGAGACAGGTGGAGCTCGTATCAAATATTGACTTCATTTATTATCATGCCAACAGGTTGTAATTAGTCATGCAATATCAATTCAAACTTCATTAGGTCATTCTCATAATCATAACATAAGTGATTTATGCTGCTTGGTGAAAATGTATACACTAAGGATGAGTCATGCAGATTTCAATTTCATGCTGAATCACAACTATCAATACCTCAACCATTGAAATAGGAACAAGGAGGCCAATTTCTAAATACCCACATAAGCCATAGCATAGACATTAGGGAAAATCAACAATTGTGAGATCTGTTAACTCTGCTACATATCTTTGATTTCTAAAGGTCGAAAGCGAGCTTGGTTCTTAGTCATGCTCAAAAGAGACTCACAACGGTCATTTTCTCCTTCCCTTGCACCGCTCATTCCCCCTTCACCAGTCCTAAAAATGATTATTTCTTTCATTTGGTCTGGGTTTAATCGCTATCGCAAATCGCATCCATGTGTGTATAAAGGCTGCGCCCCTCAGCTTCCGCCGATGCGATTTGATCGTAATCACACATTGCCATACGAAAATGCCCAAAACTACCAAAAACCCGATCTGAGGACTCTTGTCGTGCCCGATAAAGGGACTTTCCTGATCACTCCTCTGGCATCTGATCAATTCCGTCAAGATCGAACGACCTTTTCTCAGTTCGCACCCACAAACCAATGGCATGTTAGTGTGTGATGGAGAGTGGTTTTTCTCCCTCCTCCATCGTTATGTTTCACGCGCTGAATGGAATTGCACACACTCACCCTTTTACCGCCTAATGCCCAAAGGAGGTGTGATCGAGACCACTTACCACTTAATCCTCTGTTCCCGCTCGATAAATGCCACGCACCTTCAACACTTGATGACTGTTGGATCTGTCCACCCGAGATCCAATGGCCCATGCTCATTCTGCTTCCATATCTCCCAATACTCCTTGCCAAGTCATCTCTACCGTCTATCCTCCTAATCCAATGGCCAACCCTTCTCCTTCCTCCTACTCATCCACCTGCTATGCAGTCCGCGTCTCTTAACTATTTCGTGCTTCGAAAGGACAAATGTGACCAGTCTACCAGTACTAGGTGCATTTCCTCCTCAACAACCACATTCAATAGATAGTATGGACGAGAAGGAAAAGGGCAGAGCTCAAGTAGATAAACGCATTTAACAGTTATGGGATTTCATCCTATACAACACTTCAACTACCTGAGAGGACAGCAGAGTGTAGGAAAAAGATCAGAGTTATCCACTGAAGCAAGCAAATGCACCAAAGACTCCATCAAGCAGTTAAAGTGGTTGGTGGTCAATTATGACCCCTCCATACTTAGAATGGCCGAGTGCCTTTGTAATGAAACTATATATATACCCAGAAACAAGATGTAATCAGGGTGGATGGTTGTTATTTTGATGTAAGGTTCAACTTCTGAAGATTGTAACTACTTTGATACTTGCAGTGTCTCATCTTCATTTTCAGCTAATACAAGCTTCTTTTGTTGTTAATTGCTCGCTTTCCATTTCTATTCCGTTCTAGGTTGTGCTTGATATGCAGTTTTCTTGAAATCTTGATGTTTAGCATTAGAAGAGCTATCATCCTACCTCTATGTTAAAATCTTGCATGTATCAGTGAATGAGTTATTCAGGTTTCTTCTCCACTAGTGCTAGAGAGCTGTCATCCTGTCCGTGCATTAGGGAATTAGATTTGCAGACTTCTTTACTAGTTGCAGTCGGCCATCACAGGGTCATGTGCATCTGCTAGTGTGGTCAGTATTCTCCATATTCACCTAATCCTTAAACCTTGAGTAATTGGTGGTCTAAAGCCTTGTAGTCTGGGGGTGTTCATGCATGTCTGGAGTCAAACAAAGTAGAAGTGGTTATCTGGCTTGAATAAGCATCATTCATTCCATTCATCCATTTGTAATAGTAAGTTGAATTTGTAATGTTCCCGAACATCTCTGAGCTACAACCTAGGAGAGTTTCTTGGGGTGAGAATATTAAGTGGCGCTGTTGCCAGGGAGAGGAGATTGAAGCTCAACTTCCCTGGGAGAACGACACAACTCCAAATTTGATGATAGATAAAGCCTAGACACATATCTGGTTGTAATCATCTATCTGGCGACTCTACTGGAGGATCAACCTAGTGGCGACTCCACATTACAGTTCTGGCTCAGTTTGTGAGGTATACTCGGAGAAATCCTTAGAAATCACCAGCTGACCCAGTGCCTGACCTTGAGAAGATTTTTAAGCAGAAGAAGACATCACTGAAAGGAGCATCAGGATCAGGTAAGCCTTAAAAACCTTATGTATCTCTGCAAGAAGGGCCTATAGCTGAGAATATACAGTTTGAAGATATAGAGCCTAACATTGTTAGTGAAGAACTACCCTCAGAGATTCACAAAGCTCTTTGTCCTTTTAGTTCCCCTTTGGATCTCAGTCCAAAGAAAGCTTCCCATACAGTCCATCATATTCCTTTGTCTCTGTCATCTATTTCATTATTTCCTACCATCCAATCTGCCAGTATCCTTCCACCTACCCCAGTCATGGCAGGCCAGAAAGAACCCACAAAGATGGAAAGAATCATAGCTGCTAGGTATGGACCCTTGGTCTTACCTATCCCTTTGAATGCCATGCCTACAGGAGAATATCAGAAATACATGCCTAAGTTCACTAGTATGGAGGGATTAATAGCTTAAGAACACCTTGAGTCTTTTTATAGTTATGTTGATAGCCTGGATATTAGTGAGGAAGATGTGTGGATGAGAGCATACGAAGAGGGGGTGAAATATAAACCATCTCTACCTGGTAAGGTCAAATGCCCTAAACTTTTTGAGGTAGGTGGTCAAATCAACCCCCTTCTATAAGTCTTTGATGAATTGGCTAACATGCACATTGACCAAGAGAAAGAAACCTTTCATGTAAAGGTAAAAAGGGGTCGATTCTTAGTATGATGACTGTTTTCTCCAATGGGATGCATTGAAGGAAAGCAGGGAGATCCTGGTAAATTAAATGCTCTGTGGACTAGACCCTTTTATCATTACTCAGATCCAGGGGAACAACACTTTCATGCTACAAAGTATAGAAGGAGAAGCAAATTTTTATGGCCCAACAAATGGGTGGTTTTTGAAGATTTATGTTTCTTAAGGTCTTTAGGCCTTAAAGTTGTAAATATGTTGTTTTATCAATTTTAGTGTAAGCTTAATTAGACTCCATGCCCAATGGAACACTAGGAAATTTTTCTCATTTGGTTTGACAGGAAAGGCAATGATCTGCAGTTCTTGAGACCTCACAGGGAGGATCTCATCCCCAGAAGGAGCCAGTGTTAGCTCTGCTACATATCTTTGATTTTTAAAGGTCGGAAGCGAGCTTGGTCCTTGGTCATGCTCGAAGATACTCACAACACTCATTTTCTCCTTCCCTTACATTACTCATTCTCCCTTCACCAGTCTTAAAAATTATTATTTCCTTCATCGGGTCTGGGTTTAATCGCTATCGCAAATTGCATCCATGTGTGTATAAAGGCTGCGCCCCTCGGCTTTCACTGATACCATATTGCGATGCGATCTGATCATAATAGCACATCGCCATACTAAAATTCCCAAAACTACCAAAAACCCGATCTGACGACTCCTGTCGCGCCCGATAAAGCGAGTTGCCTGATCACGCCTCCGTCATTCGATCAATTCCGTCAAGATCGAACAACCTTCGCTCAGTTCACGCCCACAAAGCAATGGCACGTTAGCGCATGATGGAGAGTGGTTTTTCTCCCTCCTTTGTCGCTACATGTCATGTTCTAAATGGAATCGCATGCCCTCACCCTTTGACTGCCTAATGCCCAAAGGCAGTGTGATCGAGACCGCTTATCGCTTAATCCTCTATTCCCGCCCGATAAACGCTGCGCACCTTCAACACCCGATGACTGTTGGATTTGTCCACTCAAGATCCAATGACCTGCGCTCATTTTGCTTTGATATCTCGCGATACTCCCCGCCAAGTCATCTCTACGTCTATCCTCCTAATCCGATGGCCAACCCTTCTCCTTCTGATCAGGGGCTCATGTCCCAAGTGTCGAAAAATGCTCAAAATTGAAAGTGCTCAAAACTAGATCTAACCTAAATGACCGGATAAAGCTCATCCTCCCGATTTCGGCGCTACAAACGGTTTGAAAAATGGTCACCGTATGCGAAAGTTATGGCAAAAACAAAATCGCCCAATGACCCTTAATTTTTGAATTTTCAAAAAAAATTAAAAAAAGAATATTCCGAGAATATTCCGTAGAATATTCTTGGGAATATTTCTTTTTAACAGCCAATCAGAGGCTGCCACATGGCAATCCTGGAAGCCGCCACGTGGCACCAAGCTGACGTAAGCAAGGGTCATGCGTATGTTTAAAATTTTGGTTGAACGGGTTATGAATCGAACCCTTGACCTTCTACGTAATATTCAAACAACTTACCATTGCACCATGGGAGCGGACATGCAAATGGAGTGAAGGTTAATATTTATGAATTGTAAATTGTTCATGGCGGGAAATTTGGGGGGCCAGCCCCGCCACCATATGACCACGCCCCAGGAACCGGGGGCTAGCAGCTAACCGCCGGGCGCGAATTCCAAGGATAACCATCGAGCCAAACATGTGATCACATGCGGATTTGGTGGGCAGTTAAGTTCAGTTGGCGGCACATTTGGCGGAGGGCGCCAAAATTGGCGGGCCCGCCATATTTGGCGGCCCTAACTGGCCTCTACAGTTAGTTAACTGGAGTTTTTTTAGGGGAAATTGGCAGTTTCCATTAAATGGCCATAACTTTGGCTAGGAAAGGCGGTTTTGGACGAATTGCTTTTTGATTTTGGGTATTTTGGACATTTTGAAGCCATTAGCATAGGTATTTTTGGCCATCAGAGGTCATTTGCACAGGTTTTGGAGCTGTGAAAGTTCTAGGAGCCACCAGGGCCCAGTATTGAGAGAACTGTTTCAGGTTGCAGGTATCCATTGGAGGTGAACCAGCAGTCAATCCTGAAGGATTCATGTGTTCTGAATCTGATTTTACAGTCTATTTCACCTGTAGAGACTTCTA
>APFE030836234.1:0-18260 GCA_000404065.3 Pinus taeda | reverse complement strand
TGGAGCTAATCTAGAAACTGAATCCCTATTGTTGTCATCCTTCAGAGATTTTTTCCTATTTGACTCAAACAGAAAATCTCAACAATATCCACCTTGACAACAATTCGCCTGATGCCTTGTTATTATTATTTTATCTTTTCTGCAAGCCAAGAGAAGCCAAACACCAGCGTAGCTTCTGCAACAAAACTGGTTTCGTGAACATGTCTGCACAGTTCTCCTTTGTATGCACATTTTCAAGAGAGACTCCCCTTTCAAGTTGATAACCTGTCTTACAAAAATGGTACTTAATTGGAATATGCTTTGATTTACTATGATAGGCCGGTATCTTAGCCAATGTATTGCACTTTGAACTATCACAAAGTAACCTGATGTTGTCCGTTAACCTACAAACTCACCAAGCAAACCTTTCAACCAAACTGCCTCTTTGCAAGCATGAGAAGCAGCAATGTATTCTGCTTCAGTAGTGGACAAAGCAACAATGTTCTATAGCTTTGACATCCAGCTGATAGCTCCACCTGCAAGAGTAAAGACGTACCATAAAGTTGACCTTGTCTTATCCAAATCACCTGCAAAATTGGAATCAACATATCCGCAAACAAATTCACTACTCTTATTGTACAAAATACAATAACTACTTGTGCCTCTCAAGTACCGAATCACCCATTCCACTGCTGACCAGTGTTCTTTACCCGGATTTTCCATGTACCTGCTAACAACCCCAACTACATGTGAAATATCTGGTCGAGTGCAAACCATCGCATACATTAAACATCCTACTACATTGGCATATGGAATTCGAGACATATAATCCTTTTCTTCATCTGTATTAGGACATAAACTCGAAGAAAGCTTAAAATGGGAAGCTAAAGGGACTGAAACAGGCTTCACATTATCCATACCAAACCTCAAAAGTATTTTCTCAATATACTTTTGTTTTGATAGCCATAGTTTACCATTGCTCCTGTCTCTGAAAATCTCCATGCCCAAAATCTGTCTTGCTACTCCTAGATCTTTCATATCAAATGTCCTTGCCATCTGAGCCTTCAACCTGTTGATTTATTCTATGCTTTTGCTTGCTAAAAGCATATCGTCAACATACAATACTAAGATAATGAATATGCCATTTTTAAATTGCTTAAAATAAACACAATGATCATATTCACTTCTAACATATTTCTGACTCAACATGAAAGAATCAAACTTCTTATACCACTGCCGAGGCGACTACTTCAGGCCATATAATGACTTCTTGAGCCTGTAGACAAATTTCTCTTTGCGATGATGAACAAACCCTTCTGGTTGTTCCATATATATTTCCTCATCTAAGTCACCATGTAGAAATGCAGTCTTAACATCTAACTGCTGCAACTCTAAATCAAGCAAAGGCACTAATGCTAACACTATTCTAATTGAAATAATTTTAACCACTGGTGAAAAAATCTCATGAAAGTCAATAACAGCTTTATGAGAAAACCCTTTTGCAACCAGTCACGCTTTGTACCTGTCTTCCGTATCAATCACACCCCGTTTTAGCTTGAAAACCCATTTACACCCCACAATTTTCTTGTCTTTCGGAAGCTCAACCAGATCCTATGTGTCGTTCTTACTCAAGGCCATCATTTCGTCCTTCATGGCTGCTTTCCACTTGTCACTTTTTGAACCTTCTATTGCTTCCTGATAGCACAGAGGTTCATTGTCATTAGCAATAAATGCAACAGAAATGACATAATCATCATACCTTCTCGGTGGCCATTTGATTCTTGTCGACCTCCTTAAGGATTTTTCTGGCGCTTCCTCGATTGGTTGACTACCATCTGTAGGAACTTCTTGCCGATCAGTACTTGAGACCTGTTCATGATCTAAACCTGAACCCTGTTCATGTTCTGATTCTGAAACCTGTTCATGACTAGTATCTGGACTATGGTCATCATGACTATCGTTAGAAATGCTATCAAACTGAATGTGCTGAAAGTCAGATACATCATCCTGTTTCAATCTACTATCTACATCTAACTGTACAAGAGAGGATTCATTAAACTTTACATCTCTGTTGATGATGATTTTGAGGGTAGTAGGATCCCACAATCTATATCCCTTTGTTCCAACACCATACCAACAAAGATATACCTTTTAGACTTTGGATCTAACTTAGTTCGCTGATGTTTAGGCACTAGAGCATATGCATCACAACCAAACACTCTGAGTTTAGAATAGTCACAAGGGTGTCCTTTCCATACCTCTTGCAGAATCTTGCAGTCTATCGCCATCAATGGAGATCGGTTTATCACATAACAAGCTGTTGCCACCGCTTCCGTCCACAACTCCTTTTGCAACCCGGCGTTACTTAGCATACTCCTTGCTCTCTCGAGAAGAGTCTTGTTCATGCGTTCAGCAACTCCATTTTGCTGAGGAGTATAAACCGTGGTCTTATGCCTCTCGATCCCTGCATCCTTACAATAGCTATCAAACTCCTTGGAAGTAAACTCACCACCATTGTCAGTTCGTAAACATTTTATTGTTCTACCAGTGCTGTTTTCTACCAATGCTCTAAACTGCTTGAAAACTGAAAAAAACAGCAGACTTTCTTTTCAACATGTAGACCCAAACCTTCCTAGAAAACTCATCAATGAATGATACAAAATAAGATGAACCACCATATGAAGTTGTAGGGGCTGGTCCTCAAACATCTGAATGGATATAATCAAGTATCCCTTTACTAGTATGTTTGCATGTTTTAAACTTTTGTTTACTTTGTTTTCCAAATAGACAATGCTTATAGAAATTTAACTTTCCAGACTTTAGATTTGGAAGTAACTTGCGATCAGCCAAAATTTTTAATCCTCTTTCACTCATATGCCCCAATCTTTGATGCCATAAGTGAATGGAACTACTGTCATGTTCAGACACAGTAGACACAAAATCTGACCCTATACCTCCTTCTATCTGAAATAGATTTCCTACTTTCTTAGCTTTCATAACTAGTAAAATGCCTTTGTAAATTTTCATTACTCCACCTTGAATTATAGTTTTATATCCATTTGAATCAAGTTCTCCTAATGAAATCATTTTTTCCCTTAAATCTGGTACATGCCTCACATCAGTTAATATTCTAGTTGTCCCATCAAACATTTGTAGTTGTACGCTCCCAATCCCAACAATATTACATGTTACATCATTACCCATGTACACAACTCCATCATTAATTGATTTATATTCTTTAAACCATGTTTTATGGATACACATGTGGTTTGATGCACCGGAATCTAACAACCAATGTTGACCATGATTTGACACATTAACTGACAATACTTCATCACTCATACCTGAACCAGATGCTGAACCTGTATCTGTCGTATTTGCCTCCTTCTTCTCTGTCGAAGACTCTGCTTTTGAAGTTTGTTGTTGTCGCTTCCAGCAGTCCTTCTTTAAATGCCCTGATTTTCCACAAAACCAGCACTTTAGCTTACTCTTCTTCCCTTTTGACTTTGAACGTGAGTCGCTTGGCTTCCTGGGGCGTCTTTCTTTTGAACGACCTCTAACCATCATAGCTTCTGATGTAGAGGTTTCAGAATGAGACCTCCTCCTTGTTTCTTCCGATAATAAGGATGCAACTACATCATCAAACTCAATAGTTTCCGATGAACTAAGACTTATAGAAGTAACAAAATGATCCCATGACTCGGGCAATGAGCACAATAAAGTAATAGCTTTATCCTCGAATGGAATTTTTACTTCTATACTTTGTAATTGCACAAGAAGAGTATTAAAAGCATTTAAATGATCAAAAATCAATGTACCTTCCTTCATTCGCAAACCGTACAATTGTCGCTTCAGGAGAATCTTATTGGTTAAGGATTTGGTCATGTACAGTTTCTCCAGTTTCGTCCACAAACCAGCAGTTGTTGTCTCCGACACAATATTAAACAGGACATCATTAGCTAGACACAATCGAATAGCACTAATCGCTCTTTCATCCATCTCAGCCCACTCACTATCTGTGATGTTGTAAGGCTATTTGGACTTTCCCAACAACGCCTTTTCCATTCCATGTTGGACAAGAAAATCATGCATCTTCACCTTCCAGATCTTAAAATTATCCTTGCCATTAAACTTCTCAATTTCAAACCGGGCACTCTAAGTTTTTGCCATTTGTATCAATCAAAAAACAATAATCTCCAAAAAACCAACTTTTAATGAAGTTTGTGATTAAATACCAGCAATGAACAAAACAAACTACCTATGCCTTATATGCCTTTCCACAAAAAAACTTTCAAATCAACTGCTCCATGGCAACCCATTTGTAAATAATTTTGCTCTTTTTAAAAGAACCAATTATCAACCAAAAAACATTGAATGTAGTTTGCACAAATGAAACTGTTTGGAGCCTCCCCATGCTTTTCACTATTAATCGGACTTTATAAGAGCCTTAACAATTATGAATAATTCTACACAATTCGGACTTTGCTTGCTTTATTAAACTGTAGCATTTGCTAGAACAGGATTTGGTGTAAACGCACAGCAAAACAAAAAAGTTTTACCAACAATACGCGCAGGGATGTAAACGCAAAGCAAAACAAAAAAGTTTTACCAACAATACGCGCAGGGATGTAAACGCACAGCAAAACAAAAAAAGTTTTACCAATAATACGCACCAACCAATCATGACATAGCTTTATTAGCAACACGCACCAACCATAGCAATATGGACCAGGTAATACACCGCATAGTCAAAGGCTTCAGGTATACGCAGGCTTCAGGTATACACAGCAAGCACCAATTCGCATGTAACAAAAACAGGTTCTCGTTCACGCAGTTATATACTGCTCTCCTCGGCGTGCATTCTTTTATTAAACGCAGACAACAAAAAAAAAATATTCCAAACGCTCTCTCGGTTGGCGCATATATGACAGCACATAGGCATACCTCCAGTCAAACGCACCCTCCAGCATGTCTTCACACAGCAAGAGGATGTTCTCCATGCATCAGCAAAACGATCTACGTCCGCACCACCAGGTCCGCAGCACCAGCAGCACTCCCAAACAATATGCATGCATAAAGGAACATCAAACAGAGTTGCCAAAACACATAAAAAAAAATCGCACTGATCAAAATCGGTTCTCGGCCTCCAGCAATCAATGTCGGCCTCCAACAGTGATATACGTACGCAGGCTCAGCACTCTTGGCCTCCAGCAACAGGCTTAGTATTCTCCACCTCCACACAACCAGTTGAACCACGCAGCACACTCAGCACCCTCACACAACGCCTCCAACTTGCTCTGATACCACTTGTTGGTAAGCAGATGCACAGCTAAATTAAACAACATACGCAGCAGATAAATCAAGCACATCAAGACACAGGAATTAACGTGGTTCACCCAACCAATCTGGGCTACGTCCACACAACATAGGGATCGGCAATTTATTAGTCAAAACAGGAGATTACATAATGAAATCCTCACAAAACTCTCACCCTCATAGCAAACATTCCGAATGGTTTCCTGTTATATAGCATAGAGAATCTAACAACCTCATTAACTCACTCACATCAAATATAGGAGGCATTAATCATCTTCCAACAACTTGGAGCCAATCTAGGAACTGATTCCTATTGTTGTCATCAACTAAGATTTTGCCTATCTTACTCCAAACAGAAAATCTCAACAATTTTACTTTAACCTCGTCATTAGCATGTGAATGGATCTTTACTTAATTAAATTAGTGGATGGGTATCTTAATTTGTATGACTGAACCTCGGGGGAATTTTGTAGAAGCCAAACAACCTATTGTAGACTTAGCATAGAAAAGACAAACAAAAATAATGAATTAAAAGCTTGCAAATTTACAAAACTAACTTTTTTTTAGAAACGAAAAACAATTAGAAAGATAGTTGGATGTAAGCATCAAACTAATTTAATAGCAGGGGTTTAAACATGTACCTGTACCAAACTAGTCTATTTCCTCCCTTCAAAGTGGGTGAAAATGTGTAGCGTACACTTGAGATCCCACAAATGGTACCTAGTCCCCTAATTGCTGGTTGAAAGGCTAGATGGCCATTCCGATAGGCTGACTATTCAACATATTTGCTTAATAAAACTTCTCTTTTTCTACTTATTTATAACCAAATAAAATTATAATCGAATGGAATTAATGTATTCATGTATATGTGAAGCCCACTTAAGACGACATTTCTTTAATTTTGAGTCTATTTATTTATAACCAAATAAAATTATAACCGAATGGAATTCATGTATTCACGTATATGTGAAACCCACTTAAGACGACGTCCTTTTAATTTTGAGTTGAGAAATAGAAAAGAAAAAGAAAGCAAAAAATAAATGCACTATCGATTACCTTTGTGGATTCGACTTGAGAGGATTAGCCTCGTCTTCCCTTAACCTCAGTTTTGGCAAGATTCAAACTACAATTGAGGAGGTGTTCAATATTTTCTTTCCAACAACACTTAGTGGTTGTGCCCAACCAGGTAGTCCATCGATCTAATTTAAGTCAACCTAGTAAAGCAAGAGCATTCATCAATTTTAAGAGTTAATGGTTGAAGCCTAGCAAAGTATCTTTTATCGAGTATTACTCTAACTCACAAGGATGGAAATGAGGAGTGGTGGCTTATATTAATATACCAATTGGAGCAACCATCTATGTGTATTCTAGTTCAGAGGTTCTTGTGCGCTTTGTGCTTCCTCATTGTTGTTGTCTCTATTATTTCTTCTTTATTTCAAGTTTACCAAGTCAACGATTTCATAAAATCTATAATTACTTCCTCATGGTTGTTGTCTCTATCATTTATTGTTAATTTCAAGTTTACAAAACCAAAAATTCCAGCAAATCCAAAATTGTAATTCTGGTGAAAATTTCCTTGCTGGATTTTGGTGATGAGGCAAATTAGAAATGTTGAAAATGTAGAATGTCTAGTGTTCTTTTTAAATTGATTATACCATTGGGCAATTCTAAATTGAGAGTTCATCATCTTATAATTTTTTGTGTTTACCATTGCAATTTTTTTTTGTATCCATAATGCTTTTGTTGGATCTCAGCCCTTCGCTAAAGAAAGATGCAAGTTCGTGCCAACATATTTTACTCCTTGAGGCATCTTCAGTGTTAAGTAATTTTTGATGGTTTTAGCTATGTCCAAACTGACTTCCATTCTTTCTTTTGCCTTTAGGGCATTGTAAAAAAATTGCACTTGAATATGAGAAACTCAGGGCAAGTTCCAGGAAGGTCAAGTCTGTGTTGATAACAAAGGTACATATATTTTATATAGATATTTGGAATCATTATATGTAACATTAAATATTTTGTTGTTTAAAGTTTGCTAGATAGATCCTTGAACATATTGTAGAGTGCTAGTCATACACAACATCCATTTCAAACATGATTTGAAATTTGTTCAAGGGTTGCTTTTTACTTAACCAATCCATATTTCCATATTATGTTTTGTTGCGATGTCTAATTTCCAAACGTGCATATTCCTTTTAATCTTGATCTACAAGTAAACTTTGACTAATTATGGATTAAAGCAAAATTAGTCAGTTCTTTACCATTCATACTGATTGGGAATACCGACATGAACTTTTACCAATAATTGCATTATTCATTCAAAACCTAATGGCAAACGGATTAGTAGTTGCTAGTGCTTGACAATCTCTTGAAATTTTCTCCTTACGGGGTGTTTGCTAGACTGATTTTGACTGTGACGAGCATAAAAGCCTTTTCATATTGGAAGATGAACAAGGTCACGCTTACACTCATTCATGATTACAGCCACAATAGAATTGATAAAAGATATAGTCTTGCATTTTCTAAAGAAATTCATTCATGATGACAACCACAATAGAATTGATAAAGGATATAGTCTTGCAATTTCTAAAGACATTTATGGTCGCTTCAAGGGTCTTGGTTGGAATACAGTCATTCTGCCTTCAATGAAACTATGAGACTTACATTTATTAATTTAATATTTCAAACCACACTTATTTTTTGTTTTTTAATAGTATATAAAAATAAATAAAAACGCTTATTATTTACACACTAAAAGTTGGAAGCTAAAGCTCGAAGATGATTAATGTTCATGTCATGCACAGTAGCTAGCCTCGACAACACAACAGCTAGCCCTGGAAGGGACTACTGCTACGACAATCACTCCCTTGTTATACATGTAATTGAGGAGAAATGCCCATGAAATTATTATTGACAAGATCATGTGAGGATATGGGGACTTTGCATTGAAAAATGGGAAGCATGGGATGGTTTTGAAAGAAAAACCCATCGTTGTAGTGTCCACAATAATAAGAACCATTATTATATTTGCAACCATGTTACTTCCATGAAATTTAAATAGGAAATAAACAATCTTAGAATCTTTCTACATGCAATGGAAGGGAAGAAAATCTCTAAAAGAAACTACGAAACCTAGAAAAAAAGATCTTCCTTGTTTTCTAAAAGAGGAATGTGTGTAATAGTAGTTGATGATTGGATGATGACATGTAGTGTCCATTGGTGAGGACATTGGATATGTAACGAGAGTAATGGGTTGGGATAAATATTAGAGCACTACACCATATTATATACATATTTAGTTGTTATAATTGGTGGTGACTTTTTAATAATTGTTTTGATAAACAAACATCCAATTACACATAAGTCCATTTTTTGGCGTGGTGTATCACAATTTAGAATGTAATGTGTAATTCCTTGAATTTCATGATATATATATGATGCATATCAATGACCTGACTTAAGAAATAAATTTTGTGTTGTTTTTAGTGAAACATTAAATTTTGTGTTGTTTTATTTCTCTAAAATCTTGTAGGAATTTATTGAAATCACAAGCTTGATGGGTAATCCCTGCACAATCCAAGTGCCTTAAGGTTTTTCATGGTGCTAAATGCATATATATAATTAAAAAAACCAGTTTAAATAACACAAATCAAGATCTCATATCAAAATTTTCTATCGGATCCCAGCACCAGAAAGTCCAAAAAGTCACACTAAAAACAACTACAAATAAATTTGTTTATCAAATATACCAATGAAAATTTATGTGATATTCAAATATCATACAAAATATTAGTAATAAAATCAACTAAGGTCATGAAAGGATTTTGGATTTTGGTTTATGCATGGTAATATTTCTGATAAAAAATATAAGTTTGTTTATTATTTATACAAAATGCTTATCATTAAAAGAAAAAGAAAAATCATGATCGTGAGCAAAGAACCATGTAATAGTACAAGTGAATAGACAAGTTGCCACTGTATTGGGATGATAAAAGTTTAGTAGTTTGTCTTATGTTGATAATTTTAATATATATATTTTTGGTTTTTTTAGTGTTTCACAATTCATTTTAAAATTAAAATAAAAGTAATTTTGTGCGTAGTCATTACGTTGGTGAGTGCTCTTACAATGACATTGTTATGTTAGTATTTTGGTTAATGCTGTGAGAATTGATGCAATTGCAAGACACTATTATGTTAGTGCTATGCTCACTATTATGCTAGTTCTATGCTCACTCGTGCAAGAACTGATGTGGTTTCAAGTTGTTTGCATAGGACCGAGGGGGGATAAACAAATGTCTAATTAATATTATTATGTTTCCTTATGTGGAGGATATAGTATGTCTGAGAAAACTAGGGCCCTTTGCATAGTGAGTGTTGTGACACTAATCAATGATGTGGTAATTGATAAACTTTTACTGTGTGGAGAAATGGTTGCCTTTACATAGACGAGGGTGCTCTGACTCTCATAGGGTGTAGAAGGAGCTAATATCATTTTTGTAACAATTATCATAATCATTAGACTATAACAACTATTTTGATTATGCAATATTAAATAAATTGTGTTTTCAATCCATGTGACATGCAGTTGCAGGACACTGTGATGCTAGTGCTCTACTCAATGATGTGAAAATTGATATCGTTGTAGGTTTTTTTCATAGGCCTAGGAGGGGTGAACAAATTTCCAATTAATATTATATATATATATGGCAGAAACTATATATATACTCTAAATTATATCATCAATAGAAAGAAAATTGAATCTTCAAATCAATGTTTTAAATTACCAAGAAATATTGTAAAAATGAATTCAAGAAATTTCATTATATTGGGAGATACTTCATCATGATGGATATTATTGTATGAGAAAAAACTAAAAAGTGTTTCGGTTATAAAAATTAAGAGAAAAATGATAATGTATCTTATAACTAAGTGAAAAATAATAATATGATTATGTTATGATAATCTGGGTAAAGCTCTTTTTTTTTTTCTTAATTAATGATGTCTTAAAACTAAACTTTCTTTTAAATATATTATATTTTTATTTTTTCTATGTAATCATAGAATAAGTTAAGTGGGCTACCTGAATTAACAACCTGTTTTATCTTAGGAAGATATAGGTCACAATCAAAAAATTAAACATATATGCTATCAAATTTTAATTAAATAATAATATATTTACTCTTAATAATTAATAAAAAATTAATAATTTTTAGCACAATTATTAAAAATCTCATACGTATTAAAATTATCTTTACAGTGCATTGATTTCAACTTTAGTAAACATTATTAAATATTTTAACTTACTTTTGATTTATAAGAAAGGGCGATTTCTAATTGATTTATAAGAAAGGGCGATTTCTAAGAATGCGAGATAATAATTAAAATATTTTCCAACATATTTTACAATATTGTTTAAGATACTTTAAAGTATGGTTTAAGAAACCAGTATATATACCTTTTTATAAGGGAAGAGGGAAGATATTTCATAACGAAAACAGTCATATGCACGTGTATATTGTGGTTAAATTGAAAACTTTAATTATATTGTAATGAGATAAATAAAATTTAGTTACAAAAGTTAAATGTTAAATTATAATGATTTTAAATTAACCCACTTTTACATATTTTTTATTTATTTTAAAGTAACATATTTTTACATAGATTAAGGGGATGAAAATTTTATGAGAGGTATTGTTAAATGAAATTGATTTAGATTTTAAATTATTTACACAGGTTTATGGGATGGAAATTTTTTGAGAGGTATTAAAGATTATTATATATGGTTTCAGAAAGTTTATTATTATGCATTATCAGATCCATGAAATAAAAAAATTTAGTTTATCGGTGATTTTAGAGAATTTTTTCACGTGAAAATTTACTAATTTCTTAATAATATTTATAAAATGTTATTTCTTTAACATATTGAGGGAAATTTTTTTATACGGGTTTATTATTTTCCAATAATTTGGATTAATATCACAACCTGTGCATTTTCATGAACTATGAGATAAGATTACTATAACTGTCAAAGGGATTAAAGGTTATTGAATGTAGTTTAAGGATAGTTTATTATTTTTTATGATAATAACTCGATTTATAAAATAGAAGTTCATGTATGATAATTTTTTGATTTATAAAATAGAATTTCGATCGTAATAATATGATTTATAAAATACAAGTTTGATTGTAATAATTTTGGTAAGGAATTATTTCATGTTTGAAATTATAGAGTGAAGTTGTATTTAAAGTTATTACAATAGTTTGAAAATAGATTTTGATTGAATTATTATATGTATAATTGGAATTAGGGAATGGAGAGGTAATTAAATTGATTGGACTCAGTGAGTAGGTATTAAAATCAATATAGATTCCTCTTAACCATGTATCTAGTAAGAGCAAAGATGTATGCAATTTTATTATATGTAAGTTTTTTTTTAAGAATGTAAAATTTGAAAAAAGATTTACAGGTCAAGAAATTCAATCATTTTAGTGCTTGATAAATTTGTGATTATGATAGATTTATAGTGGTTTTTTTTCTCTCTATGTAGACCATGTGTAATTTTTCATTGTTTAATAATATTTTATGTGAAAAATTGAATTGAGTTACACATTTTCGTCTTATTAAGAAGTAGCTAAATTATTTACATTTAATTCCTTTCTATATATATGGAAATATATTATTTAATATAGATATTCAAATAGTTTATTTAAGTTCTGTATTGAAATATTTACACGAAATATTTTATTTATTACACAAATAATAAAAATGAAATATCAACCAATCAAGTGACCACCATAAGAATATGATTATTAATGTTTTCTAATGATTTAATTAAAACTAACCAAATATGTAGAATCAACATTCAAACTAACTAAATATGTAGAATCATTTATCTCTTTTATTATAGCCTACAATCCTTTTTCATTTAAAATACATTTTTAAAGGGGCACATGTCAACCTAGAATAAGTCTCTAGACTAAATTATTAGAAATAATTTGTAAAAGTGGTTTTCACTAAATTATCATATGTTAATATAGAATCTTAGATTGAAAACATGTTTTAGGTTATGCTTATTGTTGTTTAATCATCTAGAAAAATAATCAATTATAATTTACATGGTAAATCCAAAAAATTTAAACTTCAAACAACATACTTTATACTAGAATTCATATCATAACCATAGCCAATAAAATTAATCCCACTAATAACAAATATTTCCCATTATTAAAATTAATTTGAAAAAAATAATCGAAAATATAACTATCTACCTTCCCAAAAAAGGGTCACATGCATATCCTCAAATCCAATAGCATTGGGATTACTATTTGTTAATTTACCACGATATTGGTTAAATTACAATATTTAAGTGTAGTAACAAAATAAGAAGGTGTGTTAAAATTATGAATTTGGTCATCTTACGATATTTTTATATATACACGAAACTAAGAAGTATCACAGAGTTATTGGAATTATGGATCAGGTTATTCTTATCTAACTTGTTATGATTTTGGATAAATGATCATATATTACATGGAGTGGAGCAGTTGGGGGTAATATTTCCCGCCATTGCCCTTTTGTTTTGTTTTTGTATTTTTGTTTTTTTTTATATTTTGCTCTTTTTAATATCTGTCGGCGAGGATTTTAATGGGTGACGGGAAATGCTGAGATTTGGAGTCGGAGAAAGGGCTCAAGGATGTGGAAATTGGCGTCTGAATCTGTTATTGGGCTTTGCACAATCGCACTTTGTTTATTTTCCTTATTATTGTGAGGCAAGTATGGACGTTCAGAATTTTGTGTCTCTCCGTCACAGAGCAATCTAAGATTGTTTGATATTCAGCACAATTTCGGATGTCTTCCGACCAAAATGCCATTGATCAGCTAACACATCAACGCAGGGATACTAAATCTTTCTCTATTTTAGCGGAACGGGACGTAATACATGTTATAGACAATTTCTAGTTTTATATGAGGATGTCTTGCAAGTAACTGTACTCGAACGAAATGATCTTTTCGTCGATGCTCAATCGGCTTTAAGACCGTTTTACGAACCGAACGTTCTGTGCATCGACAAATCTCGTACGGAAACAGATGACGTTAGCAGAATGGTTTATTACGTTACATAATAAACCACAGTCACCAAATTCTGCTGAACTGGTAAAAAACAATCGAATATTCGTTGGTTTGTTCGATTCGGCCGAATTGTTCGTAAAGAATCGATTCGTTATAGGATACATCAGTATTGTATGGACGGGAGATTTTGAAGGAAAGAAATTCACTTAATAGTGTGTTTTTCTGCTCTAAATCTTCGAAAGAACATCGATGGATTTCTCTCTGCTGATTGAGAAGCATCAATTAACAAGAGAAGCCAAAGGAATAGGTATTTTTATTCAAATTAAAAACAGATTTAGGTATTTTTAGTCCAATTAAAAATAGATTTGGGATATTTTGAAACATATAAAAATTTTTGTTTGAAGTATATTGGCGATTTTTTTTCGGAATTGAAACCTTTTGAATGCAATTATTCCTGGATTCGAATTCAAATTTCATAACGATGTAATAAACTACTCTCAGGCTATTTTTCTTTCTTTGTTTTGACGATCCTAATCCAGGAAGAATATTATTGTTTTGCTCACTCATAGGATTAGCACAGCGGGTTAGCATAGTAAAGAATTGATTCATTTTTTATAACTAACATAGATCCATCTTAAGTGGGATCAAATTTCTTCACATACAAACTTATTTTAGAGTGCACAAAATATTGTGTAATTTTTTATTGTTTAAATTGAATTTTTGAATGTTATAGAGATTACATAACATGTGCATTAACTTATTTTACCAGCCTAATCCATCTAACTCCGAATCTATAATGCTCCTACAGAGAGGTGAACCTTCTTTTTGGAGTATAGAATTTGAGGAGACTCTCTCTCCATATTTATCTATCTCTCCCTCTCTCTATATCTCTCTTCTTCCCTGTCTTCACCTTCCATCTATATCTATATCTCCCTTTGTTTCTCTTGTCTTTCTATATCACCCCAGAAACATACACATTCTTTCTCCATATCTATCTCTCGCTCCCTCTCCCTCTCACTCACTCTCCCTCTTCCTCTTCTCTCCCTCTCTCCCCCCTTCTATCTCTCTCTCCATTTCCATTATCACTCCCTCTTACTCTCTCCATCTTTCTCTCTATGTGTCTTTCTTCTTACCCCTCTCTCTCTCATGTATTCACTCTCTTCCTTCCTCTATCTTCCTCTCTCCCACCTCCCTCTATCTCTCCCCTTCAATTATCTCTCTCTCTCTCCATTCGCCTACAACTCTTTCACTATCTTCCTCCCTGTCTCCTCTCCCCCTTCTCTCCATCTCTCCTTATTTGTCTCTTTCTCACCCTCAAGCACAAACATTCTATTTTCATCTCTTCCTTATCACTCTCCCTCTCTCTATGTCTCTCCTCTTCCCTCCCTTTCTTTCCTTCCAACTCCATCTCTCTATCCCTCTCTCTCTTTTCCTTTCTCCCTCTCCCTATATCTCTCCACCTCTATCACTTTCTCTTTGCTCTTCCCTCAGATGTATATCTAGATTTAATATGTGTCATTATAATATAAAAATTTGAATATTATATTAATTAAAGGTTATTAAGGTCAATAATATTAATATTGCAATATATTAATATTAATATTATATCTAATAATAATATTAATATGAATCTTAATCTTTGAATATTAATATTAGATTTGTTTTTATATGGTATGTAATAACAAAATTTATAATAAAACTACATCAAACTAATATTTTCTAATATTAGAACTTTGGCGTGGAAAAATTTGTGTATAGATATTATAATATATCTATAAGATATAGTTTTCCTTTTAAAGATTCATTCTACAAATAACTAATTAAATAAATATTAAAATATTTTACAACAAGATTTTGGATTCTTTGGGTTGAATTAACCTTTTTACTTTGATTTAAGAAATGGTAGTTGCTTTAGTAAAGTGTAAAGATGTTTAAAAATTTTACCTAATTTAGAATTTTAATGTGGTAAAATATTTTGTTGAAGGTAAATTTATTATCCATTCAAATTCAAGGGTATATGGTATAGGAATTATTAAAAGCATGAAATAATTGTATTGTAATATTTTTATCTAAACCCATAAACCCATGAGATAATTGTATTGTGGTTTTTTTTTTATCTATATGGTTATTTTAGTTTTTGTTTCCAACATTATTTTTTCCTATTTTCATTGTTATTATTTATTGGAGAGATGAACATAAAATTTATTTAGATTTCTAATTTTTTATTTTTATATCTACCAAAAATTTATCCGGGTCACACTGAGTTGTAGTCAAAGCAATCAGCACACATTAAACTAATGTTTTTGTTATTAATATATTTTTAAGCATACATCAATAATAATTCATATTAAGAGATTCCATTTATAACCCACATTTGATATTATAAAATATTAACATTTCTTCTATCTATAAATATATATATGAAATTTTATGTCATATGTTAAAATATTTTTGAAAAGTATAAGATTTAAACTCGTATAATTTCTTTTTAACTTTGTGATGAGAGGGGAGATAATTCCATTACTCCAAAATAATACTATGAGACATGATATTTTTATAATAAGATTATTCTTTTCCCATAAAAATTACATCCAAAACCTAAAACCTAACTCTTCAACATTTTTTGGGAAAGTTTTATATGATATACCGAATATATAAACGTTCATTTATTTTTATAGGTGTTTTATATATCAGTTATATATATGATATTTATGACAGGGATATATTTTTAAGTGAAGAATTTCTTCACTAAAATATATGATTAAATAATCATTAGAGATTTTTATTTAGTTTTATAATTTATTAATATATTTTTTTATGAAGTATTTTTTTTTTTGTGAATGTTTTTCATTTCAAACTTATAAAAATTGAAAAACATAAATATTTTTAAGGTTATAAGATTGTATTTAAGTATTATAATAAAATAAAAAATTATAAAATAATATAATTAAAATATTTAAAATATAAATTAGTTTTAACTACATATTTTAAAAATTTTTTGAGGATATAAGATGAATAATTTTGTAAATTTTTTTTATAACATCTAAAATTTATAAAGAACTAAAACAACATAATATTTTTTAATAAGTAGATATGATGTTAAATAATATAGAAATCAAGTTTTAAAATATTTTGAAATATACAATTTTTTTTAAGATGGTTAGGGTGTTACACCATAGATAAAAGTAAGTAGATAATGAATGATACTCATCAACGTTTTAAATTGGACATTTGGTAGAACTTGAAGACTTTGACCATGATGATGTAAAGTTATGATCCATTCACTTACTCCTAGATTAGGAATATTAAAAAGAAAGTAAAAGAGGGGTAAAAAATAATTAAGCTTTCTATTGTAAAATTTTAGAATCCTCTCAAAATGTATAATTTTGTTATTAGTAAATTTAATAATAAAATTTAAAAATACAAAATTAGTAACACCAAAAAAATACATGACTTAGTTATGTAAAAGGATAGAGATATTATAAACATATTATATAGAGATATTATAAACATTTTTTTAAATAGAAATTAAAAAAATCACTAATAATTATGGAAAATACTAACTAGAGATAGATCAGGTGACCAAAAATAAACCTTACACAATGCATCTTTTCCTTAATAAAAATTAAAAAGTTTAATTTGTAGTCTAATAATGATAATGATAATTATAAGAAAGACTAACTAGAAATAGATTAGGTGACCAAAAATAGACCTTTGACTCTTCATCTATATGTTGGGGATTTTTCTGGTAAAATCCCAAAAACAAACAAACTAACTAAATACAGAGCAATGCTCTGTTTTCTTCTCAGGATCTTTTGCACAGGGAAGCCCCCAAAAAAAATTTATGAACAAAGCAGAATTTCACAACCAACATAAACTTGTATTAATTTATAAACTGACTGATACAATTGTCTTCCTCTCTCTCTCAAAGGGATTCACCAAAAACAAAATTACTCTGCCTCTATTACAAATGATTTTTACACTGCTATGTAAGATCTTCATTCACATTTACTACTGTAAAAGAGCTTTTACATTTACTGTTGTGGAATAAGATTCTTACATGTGCTGTAAGAATTTCTTACATAACTTTTAATCTCAAAAATAAAACTCACTCAGTCATTCTTCATTTGCTCTTGCTTCCCTTCATTTGAGCAACCAACAACCATTACATTTCAAACCCCTTTTTTATGTTTCGCACTGTTGTGCCTTATATCCCTTGCATCACACAATAGTCAACACATAACAAAACAAATTGCATATACATATGTGTTCACCTATTTTTTATTACAAATCTTTGACCTTGCACTGCTGTGCAAACCTCTGGTTTTCCTCACTGCTGCAAACACTTCTTCTCATCTCATCCCTGCTCTGGTTTCTCAACCTTCACTCCAGTTTTATTTTCCTCTCACTGTTGTGCTCTCTTGTTTTTCTTTACTGCTGCAAGCCCTCTTTCATTAGCGCTCTGCTGCGCTACCATTCATTTCCTTTCTATGCATTTCAATGCATATGCTCCACAAAAGTCCTATATTTTTTACTGCTGTGTGTTTCTAGTTTTTTATTTGCTGCCGCGAACCTATTTTTTTATTTCATCCCCTGCTGTGGTTTTATTTCATTACCACACAACTCATATATCAAAAACATTAAAAAATGGGCGTTGACTTGCCCATACCATTCTTTATTTCATTACCACACAACTCATATATCAAAAACATTAAAAAATGGGCGTTGACTTGCCCATACCATTCTTTAATTCGCTGTGTACATCCGTGCAAACAAAAATTAGAACAATTACCAACATTTTCTTACAATTTACGAAACACCATTAATTTCATTAATTCCTTCACGTGCACGATCAGGCAATAAGGTTCAGGCAGGTTTACAAAGATCTATGCGTGTT
>APFE030836230.1:71128-153489 GCA_000404065.3 Pinus taeda | reverse complement strand
AGCGGTGAAGGCTCACTTGGCCGAATTGGCCAGGGTTTTGGCCAAGGATAATGAAATTTCATTATGATCGGGTCTTTCCCCGGATTTGGGGTTTTCCCACATAAACATGTGTGTTTATATGTTTATGGTTGTTCCTGGTTATTTTTATAGTAATTTCTCTCAGTAATTCTCCATAATTAATTTGTGTTCTTGGGTAAATTTCTTAACAATAATAAATCAAAACAATTAAATAATGTTCAAATTAAAATCCTTTAAATTAAACATTTATGATTGCAATTTAATACTTGTATAACAATTTCCACCTAGTTTATGGAAAATGGCTTTAACCCAAGAAATCAATTTTAACTTTGTGTTATAATATTTTTCAATTTTTAAAATGTAATTTATTTTATATTTTATTGATAGTGTAAAGGTCACATGCGAGATCCAAAAAATCTATGCATATTTATACTGATGCATTCCAAAATCATTCTAATTGGTATTCAATTTTTAATTAATAACTATAATATAAATTCAATGTACATACACAAATGCAATTATGAAGTTTTCTAACTATAATATAAATTCAATGTACATACACAAATGTAATTATGAAGTTTTCACAAATTTTTAAGGTAGTTTGCTTAAACAATGACTATAATTTAATGTTACATTCAAACCTTATATTCCTTAAATAAAAATTCTAAAATCATATTATAACTAAATAAATTTGTGAAATATGTGTGTGTGTGGGCTCTTTTATGATTACCTGGTTTATCCTGGGAGTAGTCGTATGGTTGTCTCAATGATTAAGCCATGGGAATAGTCATATGGTTGTCTCAATGATGACTCATTAAATCAGTTATTATAAAATACAATGTTAAAAAATAAAAAATAAAAACAAAATTAAGTTATATTGATAGTTGTCATAATATTTAAATATTTATTTGTGATGTTCTCATTGTAAAAATAATAATTTGGGTTTATAGCTTGCACATGGTTTTGGATCTATTGTTTGGGACCCATGGTTTTGGTTACACATGGTATTGTTCCTCTAGTATTTCATTGTCTAGACTATTTAAATATAGTATATCTCTCACAAAATAAATAGAGAGTGAAAAATAATAATTCAGGTTTATAGCTTGCACAGGGTTTTGGTTACACATGGTATTGTGGCCTTGGACTCGCAAAAAAAAGAGAGAGTGGAAGGCATAGGACATTGGAGTGGAGGTGAACTTTGATGTATATTGTATTATTAATAAAAATCATTGTTGACCATTTCCCATGGTTTTCCACGTAAACTCTTTGTGTTGTCTTAATAAATTATTATTGATTTAAGATTTATTGTAATTTATTTATTGATTGGTGTTCAAAATAAAGAATATTGAGAACATTTTTAAACATGGTTACAATGTCTAATCAAACAAATTAGAGATTTTCACAATTTTTTTAAATATATTTACTTTTGACTTTTTAGGTGATTAAATAGTTTGTCTTTATCTATTTAAAGTTGATATAAAATTGTATTTTGTTGTGTTTTTTTCCGGGTAATTCTTAATAGAGACATTGAATTGTATTTTGTTTTGTTTTTTTCCAGGTAATTCTTAATAGAGACATTGGTAATGCTTCATAGACACATTGGTAATGTTTAATAGAGACATTGAATTGCTATTTATAACTATTCAGAATTTTTATATTATTATATAATATATACATATATAATATATATATATATATCAACTTTATATTAAACATGAAAAAAATTATGCATTTATTTGGTATTTAACTGAATATTGAAGTACGAGGATGAGAAGGAAAAGATTCAAAAATATTTCCACATAATTTCAAGGAGATGATAGAGTTTGATGATTCACAAAATTCTGTGAAGGCTATTACAAAAATGAAGTACTACTAGGAGCAATCTAAGCTAGGAATGATTGGAAAGAAAAGGGAAGCCTCAAATTGAAAGGAAAGCAACACAATCTAAGATAGGAATGATTAGAAAGAAAAAGGAAGCCTCAAATTCAAAGGAAAGAAGCATGCAATTGCACAGAAACTACTTGGAAAAAAGGAAGGGAATTCAATCACCATTACCAAGGGTGAGTTTTAGAAAAGGTTTACTAATGTAGAGAGAGACTTATTCACTCAGATTGTGAGAGAGGAGGCTAATGGCTATCGAGGGGAACTACATAAATGTTGAACTTATGATAAAAACCATAAGAAGTGGGATTACCCATGAAAGAATAATGGCCTGAAGTTATAAACTACATATTGGTTTTCTAATATAAATCAATATTATTTTATATAACTAATTAATTTATATGATACCACACTATATATATATATATATATATATATATATATATATATATATATATATATTTCTATTAAAAAATAAATAAATTATTTTATATACATATATAATTTGAAACCTATGAATTATTAGTTTTATTTTAATATCTATTAGAAAGGTTGAGTGATGTTGCTAGGTGTTTATTGGTTCCTCTGACTTTTTTATTAGTTTCTATCTTTTTTTTAAATTTTAATTTGTATAAGTATTGGATTTAGATGTGAAACAATTATTGCCTAGATTTACAGTTAGATTTCACATCATGTTATATTTTACTTATTGAATATCTATATTCCCTCTCTTTGATGTACAAACATGTTCATGATGGTGTTGTGTTGGGAGTAATTAAAATGAAGTTGTATAATTATATGTACTTCTCAATTCTTCTCATTGTTAATATATATTTTATGATATCTCTATTTATACTTTTTGTTACATAAGGATATGAGCATGCAAAGAATATTTGTCTCCTTGAAATAGAAAGGTTTGTCGCTTAAAAAACATAGAGAAAGGATACAAATATCTTGAGTGGAACTAAGACAAGGAACTAAAAAAGTCATATACACATAGAGAAAGGATACAAATATCTTGAGTAGAACTAAGACAAAGAACCAAAAAAATCATATAATAATTGTTAAAATAGATAATCCAACTAAGAATAACATAAGGATACATATACCCATTAAATCTATACAACTAAATTGATAGAGAGAAAGGACCATATTCTTTGCATTAGAATGAACCAAAACCATAAGCATTACACTATCTATTACAATGGCAAGAGTACTAGTCCTTCTACCTTGAAAAATTTAAACAAAAGATAAGTAATGAATAAACATTGTTAAACACAAATGTAATAGCAACAAGGTTATACAAATAAAGTAGCTCCCCTCTTCATATGCCCATAAATCACAAAAAAAATTCTAATATTTTAGAAGAAATACCACGGAGACTAAAGGATAAGGTACCAAATTTAAATTACAATTCTCAAAACCATAAAAATTCCCACCAATTCCCACCTTAATCAATAAATGAACAACATCCAAGGCTTGCAATAACACCTTATTTATAGCCCTAGCATAATCAATCCACTATTGAAATTGCTTTCCATTCTTGTCGGCCTACAATAATTACTCTTACAAATTTGGCACAAATGTTTACTAAATCTTTTAGCCAAATCCAAGAGAAGGTACCCAATGTGAGAAGGGTTAAGAACCATCCTCAAAACTATCCTCTGAAGCTAATATGAGATAGGGTCCTATACAAACATTAATTACTAAAATGATGCATGTGATCAACCATTAAGGAATGTGATATATGATATTTTACTCATATTTTTATGAATTCATATAAGTTTAAAAAAATGACTACTTTAATTTATTGTTTTAATGTCTTCCTTATAATTGAGAAATCCCCTAAAATAATTAATATCCTCAAATACAAAGTCCAATATAATATATTTTCACTATACATTTTTAAATTATATTAAATTAGAAAATAAATTTAATATAAATAGATATTTATTTGTTTTTAATATAATTTTATGAAACTTTATTACTCTCTTCAATATATTATTATGTGACTATATCTTATTTTATCATTTTTAAAATTTCAAATATAAATTAAATAAAATATAAATTTATGTAATATTAAGTACAAATTTAATATGCTTAAATTTTATATTTTAATATAAATTTACATAAATAAATCTACATGATATATAGATTTACATTAAATAAATCTACATTACAACATAACTATATTAAATGAAAATATGAATAATATTACATCTATTTTCAATATATCGTTTCTCCTATAAAATAATTTTAATATATTAAATGTATATATGAATAATAATACGTCTACCTTCAAAATATCGATTCTCTTCTACAATTCTTCTACCTTCAAGATATCGATTCTCCTATAAAATTCTTTTAGGTCATCTAACGTTGTTCACGTATGCTTCGAGTCGAATCTTATGGCAACCGACGACCAAGGTTTCCATCACGCTCACGATAAGGTAAGGTCTTGTAATTTGATCCATTATTGCTCTTCCCTTCTTCAAGGAATCAAATTCTATTTTTAATGAGGATATTAATTTTTTTAACTGTGTTAAATTTGAGACTTTTTAAAGTAATCTTGATAATTCCAATGCAAGGAATTGAAACAAGGAATTGAAACATACATTGTGTAGACCATTAAGTCGTCTCACGAGAAAACTCTAAACCCTTATGAATGTTACTTTGATTCAAAAATTATCACAAGGCCAAAAATATATGTGCCACTTTGGAACTTGACATTATACCTACCACTCAGTCATCTCATTAAAAAACCCTTATGAACTTTAATTTAATTAAAAAAAAAATTAGTGATGAAATGGGAGACTACGACTTAGCAAGTAAGCTTTCTCCTCGATCTTCCAATTTTTGTGCAAGGATAACTTACAACACTAAATTCAAAATCCATCCGCCAATAACGCAAATAATTTCACTTGCAAGCAAAGCTTTTACTGAAGGATTTCCGCCTTGAGAGAAACTTGAGGAAATGAAACCCTATATACTGCAATGAAGATTAATATTTCAGTAGCGTTTGACATTGCAATGAAGATTTATATTTGGGTAGTGTTTGAAATTCCAATCAATCATTCTTTGTGCCATGTTTAAACAGATTTATTATTTTCTCAATACCTGGTGTCGAGGCGTGCGAATACGGAACTATAAGAGAAGTTTAAGCTCCATCGTGATATGTTTATTACCAAAGAAGCACTCTCAGTGCTAGATTCGAACTGGAACCGCACTTTTCAAAGTTGAAATTGAGTTTGAACAAGGAAATAGTGGGATAAAAGCTCTCGGTGAAACTTTGTCAGGTCCGGGCCAAAATTCGGGTTCCTCGCTAGACAGAATACTAAGAAAGAATAACTCAGTTAGCAAAAGAAAGTTGCCCTGAATATATATGGAACACGAAAACACCCTGTAAATTATTACCATAAAAATTGTTGTCCTAAAATAATAACAATAGAGGCGTGTCAAATTAATATTCTTCATATTCCACCACTGCGCCTGCATTGTCCATCTTTCTGACATTACAGAAGCACGCAACATTCTGAAAATTTGCTTCAATTCGCCTTCACCCATAATTTTCGGTTCGTTCGAATCTAGATCGAACTGGATATGGTATAGCTAGAAATCTGCGAAGCACTCCAGGTCTTCCTTCTAATCCTCTTATAGGGAGGGCATTTTTCATTTCAATTTAAAAAACTTACGTGGCACAGCCCACCCTCTCACATTTCATTTCAAGCGAGACTGTAAGTTTGAAATTTTGAGCGGGACTGCGAGTTTGAAATCTTGCGCGCAGAGGTTTCCTTGAATGTGTGTAGGTGGAAGTCCCGAGTTTGAAATCTTGCGCGCGGAGGTTTCCTTGAATGTGTGTAGGTGGACAGTGCATTTTCATTAACTACATCCACTTGCATTAAGTACATCCAAGTGATTAAGTCGAAGGCGGGCAGGAACACCGGAGCCGGAGGCGGGCAGGAACGCATCGCCGGTCGCGGTGAGGTCTCCGACAGGAAGGCATTGCCAGAGCGGGATGATGATGTATGCGTTGATGCATGAACATGGTATGTCAAATTCATGTCAGTAGTGTAAGGACTATAGCATTAACTATGTTATAGTCTCACAAATAGGACTAGCTCTGTAATTTTGGGTAAAAAAAAAATAATATATAGTATACTGGACTGAGTTGTTGGCTTCGCACTAGCTCATGTGATTTAAACTCATTTAAAAGTCATATTTAGCATTATTTATATATGTTAATAATGGTTTTTTTCTATTTGATAATTTATAAAAAAAAAAAAGGAATATTAAAATTTTCATTTTTGAAATAATAAGGTAAATGCATTCAGTGTTAGAAAAAAAACAAAAAATATAGTTTGAGTTTGTTTAAAACACACCATTTTTTAATGTTATATTATTATATATATAATAATATATAATAGATAAGTAGCAGTTAATTTTAATTAAATGCATTATTATTACTCAAAGATGTGTAAGAATATTTCATTCTTACTCTTAAGGATAAATAAAGTATTTCAATGTTCATGTGAAATAATATAACTTTATGTCAAACTTGAAAAGGAGAAAAGTAATTAAAAGTAAAAAATAATACTATTGGGCTCACAAACACAATATGTTTATCTAGTTGACACATTACCTTTTAGAAGAAAAATAAAATATTAAAAATGCCAACTATAATTAAAAATAAAAGTGAATATATCCATTTGTTAATTATAATAAAAAAATATTAATAATCTTATTCTCACTATGCTAGCTCCATTTGTTATTGTACATTACAGCTCAAAAAACGTGGCAAACATATTTCATTGAGTGTGGAGGATATACAATTATTAATACTTTCACAGATATTCAATATAAGATTAGATCAATATAACTATAAAGAAAATAAATAATTAAAATAAAGAAAAAACTAGCTATTTCTTAATAAGAATAATAAAAAGAGATATATGCAATTCTCAATTCTTAATAGAAAATTAATGTGGCATTTAAAAAATATTAATAATAAATAATAATAAAAAATGAGTTTTAAATCATATATATCAATAAAAAATGGTTAAAACAATTTAATTAGTCTTACTATTCTACATGTTGGCTCCTTTGGGGTATATTTTTCAGTCATTTAAAATGTAGTAAAAATTTGTTGGAATTGTAAGTTTAAGTTGTGTACTCTACATAATCCAAGCACTCAACCAAATTTTCAAGGCATTGATGCAATTTAAACAATGACAAAATGTACACTACCCTCTAAAAGAAATTAGAACATAAGGATTTAATCCCTCTCCCAGTTGATAGATTTGGAGTTAAATGAATCTATACTAGAGAATATTGAAACAATTTATATAGACAATACTCTTCATATATATATAATATATATATAATATATAAAATATATAGATATATATATATATATTAATTCAATATTTTAAATACACAAAATTTCTACTCTTAAGTTTAAGAATATAACTCTCTTCAATTAAGGAAAATTTAGTTTTACATCTTTCATAATTTTTCAACAAATAATAATAATTATTTAATTTTAAACCCATAGCCAAGTTTGGAACCAAATTTGTTGTATGAGATACTTGTTTATGGAAAAACCCTTTATATTTGAATATTTGTCTTTTTAGGAAAAAACACAGGTTCTTAACTATTGGTCATTATTTTATTATCTATAAAAGTGTAATATACTTTATACATATTATTAGATTTATGATTATAATATAATAAACAAATATTATATAACAATAGGCATATGACAATTATTATATAATGCAATCATTAATATGTTTTAATGATTAGTTATAGAACAATTATCACATGATATTTATTTATTGCATTATGATAAATATCTAATAATATATGGTAGCCATACTATAGAAATTTTCCTCAAATTTGAGAAGATTGTGTAAAATTCATGAGATTTTTTGAAAGAGAATGAGTCCTTTTGTAAATCTTTCTCAATTAAAATTTGTTTATTATGATAGACATGCCTCATATTAAGATTCTATCCTCAAATTTGAAGGGTTTCCTAGATTTTCGAAAGATTATCCACATAAAATGTGTTTAAGGAGGTTGTTCAAAATTGATTTTTGAGAAGGATATTTAAAATAGATTTGGTGTCACCCCTTATTGTTAGATTTGGAGAGGGTTCCTAGATTCCGCATCAAATTTGAGGAAATTTACGTTATAGTAACCTATTTTGATTTGAGGGCGCTTCTCAAAAGTGATTGTATATAACCTCCTTTAGTTTGAGAAGGTTATTGTTAAGAAATTTAGCTAATTAAATTCCATTATATTTAATTGTCAATCTATGGTCATAAACTTTTAAACACCAACATTGTATATGTGTGGATCTAGTACATAAATTATTCTCAAGCTATGAAAGAACATTTATAATCTAATGCTCCAAGGCATGCATTGGCAATAAAATGAACTATCATACCCAGATGTGGGTGATTAAAAGGACATTAATGAAGACGGGACAGGCGAACGGCAGGCGGCCGAGCCACATGGCCACCCGCGTCCCATTCCATGCCAATTATGGCACAACACTGTCAACATGCAGGCACAATTATGCTGGTGCTTAGGCCGAGATAGATGCAGCATGATTAAAATCATGGCGAATGCAGACCAGAACACCTTCTCCCCCTCTCTGCTTAGATGTTCTTGGCCCCCTCAAGCTAAGGAGCCGAACTTTCACACAGTTACAGGGCATCGTTGTTGGCTTCTTAGCTATATGGATTTGGGAAATGGATTCCATTTCACCCAAACCCACTCAATGCCTCCTGAATTATGCTTAGAACTCCCCTACTTCCAGGCTCAACAATAGCAGCAATCCCAGAGTGAAATATTCCTCACCAGGCCCTCATCCTGATTTTATCTCTGTCATCCCAACCCAAGACTTCAATCGCCATTATGCTGGCCACGCCATGACGTGAACTCTCCATAGGAAGCGGTGCAGATGCAGTAGCAGTAGAGGACGTAGCACTCGCCCAGCCTCGTCGTCCATCCCCAAACTAAAGACCCCTTCATCCACCCCTTCTTCTACTCAGTCCAGTGGTCATCTCACTAGCCATTACCCGCACACCCGCAGCAGCAGAGGACGAGCACATAATTCTGAGGCCAGAAGAGTGAATGCGGCCTTCCAAACGACCGACCCTCTTGACCCCCCTCACCCCTCTTACCACACTGCCCAATTATGTTTTCAGAGCATGCTGAATCATCCCGCCATCATCGCTACCATCATTGTGGCTTTCAACAAAGAATTGAATCAGCAGGAGGAGCTAGCTACTTAGGGAACTAAACTAGAGGAAGAGAAGACCTACACCAGAGGGAAGGCCAAGAAGACGCGAGATATGGGAATTGGTGAAAAGGCGAAGATAGCCTTGCTCAGGCACAAGGCTGGACATGGTAGCACCCTGCATGGCGGGGATTTGGATGGCGGACAGCCTGCAGGCGTTGGATGCTCGGGCAGCATGCAAGAGGTCATTGACAGAGGTGGCGGAGGAGAATGATTATAGTTGTCATATTGAGGAAGAGTTGGTGGACTGTGTAGACTACAACTGTCGAACTGTGGAGGAGCCTCCACTAGATGCCTAGTGGGCCCCGCTTGACAGATGTGCTCTCCAGGTTCAATCTAGTTGTTTTCCCAGTGAGTTTTCATTCTACTTATTTCATTTGGTTGAATCAAACTCAGGACCCCTGTGTGAGCTTAACATGTTTGTGTTTATGAGCTGGGACCCTTGCGTGGGCATTGATTATGGCTAATTTCGGACTGGTTTCCCCTCGATGGGCAGTCATACTTTTTGGTTCTTGGTTCCATACTGATATAACTTTGTTCAGTACCGCAGAGGCTGGTGCCTCACTGTATTTTTACCTTTTTTATTAATAGATTAGCATTACTTAGAAAAAAAATAAAATAAAATGAACTATCACACTAAAAATTAAAGGGATACAAAGATTTGTTGGATCAATGAGCTTATGTGTTCAAGCCAACTTTGTGGACTCCAATCATATTCCATTGTTTGTCATAAAATGATTCTATGACTAATTAAGAAGCACTTTCATTCTTCAACCTTCAATGCCTAACTTTTGTAGGGGGGATCCACACTTTACACTTGAAAGATAAAATTCAATCAGGAAGAAAGTAAAACGTTGCAGGCTTGCGTGATCACTAGGATTACATTTACAAAACAATCTTATGATCTCTGATCACAATACTTTGTTTTGCATAAGCATCAAATAGCTTTGCAATTCCTTAAAAATCACTTTTGCTCGTCAACCTTCAGTGCCTAACCTCTATAGGGAATCCACACTTTTGCAATAAAGAACGTATGAAAGTTCAAGAACCAAAATTACAGAGAATTAAAATATTAATATACAGATAAATAGAAATACAAATTATCTAACTAGATAATATAACTAAGAAATAAATGAATTCACAACACAAACCAAGTAGGGAGCCTTACCTACTGACTTGTGCTATAAAACAAAACTATAGTTGATATGAACTTGCGGAATTAGATCGCTACCTGACACTTGGAAAGTTTTGAATGGGCCTTTCAAAACACTAATTTAATACATCTGAACAAGTTATCCAAAAAGCACATGACGCACATAAGCATGCAATGTCAAATAGAAAGACATCAAGATTGTTGACAGAGTTCACCCCCCTTGGGTTACTTCTTTGGGCCCTGCTCTAAAAGGCTAGGTCGCTCGTATTTCAATGAATAAGAAGAGGTACATCAAAATTGTTGATACAATTGCAGCTATTTCCCCAGTATGTAAATGCTCTCCTTTAGCGAACTCTCGCATTTTCACTTGACATTCTACAAAGGACTTGTCATTTACAAAAAAAAACATAGAATCTCTAACAATAACTCTGACCTCTACTAAAATCGAGAATTCGAGTTTCATCAATACATTGATTATTTACCTCGTCTCTGCTTGTCTAAGTGACAAAATTCAGGTACAAAATTCTGCGAACTTCACTACTCCTACTAACAAACAAGTACTGCCATTAAATCTAGAATGTGTCAAAACCCCTGTTTTGGCTCTTCAAGTTTCCAAATAAGCTTTCAAATGCTTTTAGAAAGCCAAAAACTAACTTCACAACTTCTTGCCTATGAAATGGCTCTGAACTGCTTCTTTACATAGAGTTTCACCTAGCTGAACTGTGCATGCAGACATTGTTGGCGGCTTTCAGAAAGGAGGCCTCTATCTCAGCTTTCCAATGCCTATCTCCATTCACAAAAAGTCCCAAGGACGACCAAGATATGCTCAAATGAACATTACAAGCACCAATATGACTCTGTTCTGGAGCTCAGTTCAACTGCCCCTCTGCAGTGGTGCAATGGTAATCCTTTTATAATTCCTCGGCCAGGTTCCAGATTCGAACCTACTGGGCTATACATGGCAAGTTGTTTTAATTAGGTGGACAAACCTATACTCAGTGCAATAACAAAATTACACTTAGTGTTACGGCTATAAATATTAAATTTGGCGAATTTCATTTTAGTACGGTCTAACCATATAATGCATATGGTTTACAAATGTTGGACTGAATACAATATCCTTTGTGCATTTATGTAATGTATTATCCTAAGGTTTATTCATGGTGCATATAGATTGGACCAGTGCCTTTTGTTACAATGATCATCCAATGTTTTATCATATAACTTGGCGAAAGACCATATCATACGTCAACTTCGGTCGATGTGGTAGTCAAGTGTTATGGCAACCAACAACCATGTGAACTGCTTTCAGCAGTAACCTCATGCCACATAGTCGTACAATATTTTCCAGTGAACTGGACCGGGGAAAATTTTAGGGGATAATATTCGCAGACGGGCTAATTTTCCATGCTTTTTCTAAAAAAAGGATTCACCAATTCCCAATTTTTCCTAAGAATGATTTGCCCAAATTTTATAAGAAAAAAATAATTTTACCTTAAAAATCGCCAAAAATTATAGAGACTATATAAAATCATTAGAAGTTTAAATATTTTTACTAAAATATCACCAAGCATTTTATAGTTTTCATATTATGGATTAGTAAGATTTGCCAAGGTTTCTAATCTCTAAGATAAATTTCCATCCTTATAATTTTCCATGAACTAGACCTACTCCTTACCTGTTCCCGACGATTCGATGGCATATCCCATGGCAATGTTGACTCAGTAATCCACGTTCACAACCTCGGATGGTCATGGAAACAACTTGACGGCTTTGTTTTAATTGTGCCTGCATCTCTGTGTCATGTGACACATCTCAGCGTCGGATAACACTTGTCGTAACTGCATACCCGACAGTCTATAGAACTACAGACCCATGGCATCTAACCCCGGTGGTCTCGACCTACTCCGACGTGTTGACTGGACCACATACTATGCGTTCTCATCCATATCGTGCTATATCATCAAGCCACATGGTTTCCACCTCCGTGTTGTATAAAAGCCATAATTTTTGTTTTAACATATATTTTCCATCGGACTTTAACATATATGTTTGAAATATGGTTTAACACCATATCTTCAGCACTCTTTTGGCAAGTTGACTCACATCCTCTGGCGGTCATGGGGATTAACTCTGCCACGGTGTGACTGGACCATCGTACCATGTGACTAGACTGGGATCTGCCATGTATGAACCTCTTTATACTTAGTTATAATTCTACACCATAGTTTATAACTTTTTTCCATAGGTTTTGATTTACTCCACCATATTGTGTATTTTCCACAGGTTCATTACATACCATAGGTTCGTTACATATTCTACCACCATGTTTTGATAACATAAGTCTTTGTGCCCACCTATCATATAGTATGGTTTGTAAAACATATCTATCCCTTGCTCCCACCATGGATTTTACACATAGTTTGAACCTTAGGCATGTTTTAACATTTAAAAAGATGCACACCTTTATGGTTTAGAAACCATAGGTTTGCAACTGTGCCATAAATTTATTAATGCACCCATGACTTATAATATGAATCTTTAACCAACCAAAACCCAAAATCTCAACATTCACCTGGAGATATGCACCAGAGATGAAATTTGACCTGTTGACTTGACCATTGCCATGTGTCGAACTGCGTGAACGACACATGGTCAACAAGGCCCCTTTTCACTTGTTCACCATAAACTTCAACAAGAGCTTTCTCCCTCATGTGAAGGCCAAATGTGAATATGGAGATACCACCAAAATCAGCATGTCGAGCTCTTCGACTTGGCATTGATTTCGTGAGAAACTGGGATGTTAAAACTCCAGACATGTCAAGAACAATTTTTCTACCTAGGTCCATCATGGACTTCAAACATATAGCAAACTTCAACTTGACTTAACAAGATCCATTCTGGATCAATAGTCTAAGTACTTATATGAAATAGAACTTAGAATTACATCATTTATATTAAAAGAGGAATACACAAGTTCACATTACAATTTTAAAGACAATCTGCATATACTTAGCATGGATCCACATATGCCTTGTCATCGAACTGCAATATACACCAACATATGGCCTTCATATTGGACCATTTGAACAATTTTGCAATACACAATTTGATTGCTTTCTCTACCAATCCTGTAATATTATAAACATTGACCTTTGACATTTACTTATTATAGATGTTATATAGCATAATGTTCTAGAATCTTTTGCTCATATATGTATTAAAGAATCACATTTGAAAATTGCAGCTTAACCATAGAAATTTAATGCGCACATGGGAGAAGAAGAAGAAACACATAAAAGAATGAAAGAAGAAGACAACAAGACTTGACAACAGACTTCATCCAACTTGGACTATGTCGTTGGGCCCTGCTCAATCAATCGAGAGGCCTTCATTCATTAAATGGAATCAGAAAGAGAAATACAATCATCAGTCACAAAAGGGAGTTATATAATTATGCCTCCATCAAGCTCTGTGGCTCCACGACTTTGCAACGCTCTGGCTTTTACACTTCTCTGGGGGATTTCTCAGCTCTATTTGGCCCTATCACTTTGTGGCTTTGCCGCTCTGTCTCTCCCGAGGAATCCCCCCCTATGGATCTGCCTGTATAATGTTTTTATAACACTTTTTTTTTTCTTTTTTCTTTTTTTTTCTATTACAAGCACGCTGAAATCAGAGGTTTTTTTGGTTATAATAGAAGCAGTTGAATGGAAGGATTGGCTGGCGCAACAAAACCCCAAAAATGGCCTTTTTTTTTTTTAAAGCGATTATCCACATAAATACTGGAAAATCCGTCCACAAGGCTTAAAATCCAGACTTAAAAATATATCAAATCGGCCCTATTTGCCTGTCGGGTCCGCACTTATCATAAATCACTATCGCAACAACCACGGGGTCTTCCCCTTGGTTACACCGATCGCCGATACACCGATCTGCCGATTGCCGATATGTTGATCCGTCGATCACCGATATGTCGATCTGTCGATTGAATCTGGACCGTAGATCTCTTTTTCGATCTGACGACTAAGATTACATGTCGCAGAACGCTATCACATATTGCATTCGTTGTGGCCCAGGGGTTCTTCCCTTGTCATACGCCAACACTGATCGTTGATATCATAATTGCAAGTCGGCTCTACCTGGGTCCTGATATCGCGTGCCTGCCTTCCTCCTACCTAATATATCAAAGATCATTGATTGGGGATTCTAAAGGCTCAGCCTTAAGTCTGCCCCTTTTATTCCTCCGATTACGATTTCCTTTAAGGCCTTAAGCATATTTTCATAAGATTTTGCCTCCTTTTCAAAGGACAAAGGCAATCTACTTTTTGTGATAACTTCTTCATCCAGACTCTAATTGGAGTGTCATTCACACCATTGGAATCAAGGCAACGAGCACTTCGATCTGATGTCAAGATACTTACCTTTTTTCCACTTTAAATTTTGAGTTTTTTCATGCCATTATGTCTGAAGATCCACCTAGATCAATCCTCCCCATTGAGGAGCTTTTGGACTACCAAAAGCTTTTACACTTAGCACGTTGTCCCAATCTACACTTTCAATCTCTTGCATGCGAAACTAGTACATCTTTTGCAATCATACACACCACACATGACTTAACAACCCCTCCTTGCCAAGAGTTCATAACACAAAATCATTGCCCAAGGATTACATAAAAAGTAATTAATGCCTCAAATACTAATAAGGAAAGGCCAAAATATCATCATTGCATCTTTGAAGTGATGGGAAACACACCATCGTTTTTTTTACATTTACTTGCAACGCATGATTTAGAATGGTGGCCATAACAAGCTACTACCCCTAAAAAACCCAGCTTAATAAAGTAGACCATCGTGAATGGGGTGGATTAATTTGTTGAACATGTTCACCTTTCGACTCCTCTAGTGATGTTTCCAGAACATGGAGCATTGGGCATGTGGTTTGTTGGTGTCCCTCTTTGTTGGAAAGGATACAATGATTCTTTCTCCTCTAAACTTTCGGGGCTTCCTTGGGGCGCTTTCCCCTCATGTTCCTTTGATAAGTGTTCATGGAGCCTTCACTATCGTTGGAATGTGAGGAATGGATTTCGTCGCCTATCATTGGTTGGTTACTGGCTATATTAGAGCTTTCCCCCAACTCCTTTCGTGTGTATTTGAGTCCTGCATGGCACGAAAATTCCTGGACATTTATGGGGTCTATGATGCCTTGGCCTTTGATGCCGAGGCCCTTTCCTTGATATCCTATTTCCTTCATTATTTTGGATCCAAACCCTATAGTATGTTTTTCAAAGGTAGCAAACCCATCATCATGAAAATCATATGAAATCAGAGAATCACTTTTTACCTCCAGATGGCTATGTTGTAGCCTTTCCAAGGCCGCATCCTTGGCTTGTAACTAGCGTACTGATCTTTCGTTTTCTTCCCTTGCCTCTTGTAGAGGCCTCCTTAGATCAACATTATTTGCTTGGGTGTGGTGGTTGATCTCCTCAAGTTCTTGGAGTTCTACTGCGGGGAGTGCCCTTTCAGTTATGTTGGTTGAAATCCCTGATTCAATGCCGGAATCAGACCCCGAATCTATGGGTCCTTCTGCCACGATCCCAAGCGCTGCAAACTTCGGCTCATCGCTGGAGTCAAACCCCAAGTCAATGGGCCTACCCTGTGCAAATCCTGTAACTGACCTTCTCATCTTCCTTTGCCTCGGAATCTGGGCTTTTCTGCACAGTGGCAATGGCATTCTGCTTCCCCTTTCTGTCATTCCTCTCAGGTCTCAGCTCAGGGTGTAGCTTCTAGCAATTTTATTCATCATGCCCCTCTTTCTCACAATGTGTACAAGAGGGCTTTGCTCCCCCTAGCTTGGCTGTCGTGGCTCTCTTTGAGTGGTCATCTTGTCCATGTGCTCCCCTGTTTTCTAGATGAATGGCCTTTACACTGGGTGAGTCAATGGTAGTAGGTTCAAACAATAATAATGAATGCCTAATGTAACTATGTAATGATCCAATATACTTAGTTACTACTTAGGTGTATCAAGTGCAATACCCAAGTTAAGTGCTTGATTTCTAAACTCCTCTGTAAAACTTTGAACATCCTGACCTTTGCCTTGCCTTAAATACTGCCAATTCATTAATGCTTTCTGCTTGTAACCCAAGGGATAAAATTGTTCCTTTAACACAGAAATAAAAACAGGCCATGAGGAAAAGAGGTTACCCACATTCTTACTGCTCTGCAATTTGCTCTCCCACCAAACAAGAGTGATGTTTCTCAGCCGTAGAGTGGTCAGCTAAATCTTTGCCTCATCCTCCATGATCTGTTGAATTCTGCAATAGATCTCAATTTGCCTAATCCAATTATTAAGCTTTCCTGCATTAATTTCACCATTAAACATGGGAAGATCAAATTTGACATCTAATTTAAATAAAGGTTTCTTGTGTGCATCCCTTGAATTCCTATGATGATGGTGATAGGAGGAAGAAGAACTTTCACTTGTGGAAGGAGAAGAAGGGGTTATTCTCCACCATTTCCATGCACTGAACCTTGTTCTTCTGGATCTCTTTTCTCTGCACTTTCAAGTTTTTCAAGTCTTGAGAACAACTTCTCAATGCGATTTGCCATTGTGTATAATGTCTTGCAGAAGTTTGCCTCCTCTTCAGAACGACCCTCATCATCTGCCATGTTTCTCCTTCGATGTGCACGCCCCACCTCGGGATCGAAAGGCTCTAGTTTCCCCTTGCCTCTTCGGAGCCTCTTTCTTGTTAGCATACAAACATGAAATTCACATCTAAAAAGACCTGCTCTGATACCACCTGATCCAGAATCTTTTGCTTATAGATGTATTAAAGAATCACATGTGAAAATTGTAGCTTAACCATAGAAATTTAGTGCGCACATGAGAGAAGAAGAAGAAACACATAAAAGCATGAAAGAAGAAGACAACAAGACTTGACAATGGAGTTCATCCAACTTGGACTACATCTTCGGGCCCTACTTGATCAATGGGGAGACCTTCATTCATTAAATGGCATCAGAAAGAGAAATACAATCATCAGCCACAAAAGGGAGTTCTATAATTCTACCTCCATCAAGCTCTATGGCTCTATGGCTCTGCGGCACTCTGGCTTTAAAGCTCTTTGGATTTTATGCTTCTCTAGGGGACTTATGGGCTCTATTTGGCCCTCTCACTCTGCAACTTTGCCGCTCTGTCTCTCCCAAGGAATCCCCCCCTGTGGCTCTGCCTGCATCATGTTTTTATAACACATTTTTTTCTGTTACAAGTGAACTGAAATCGGAAGTCTGTTTGGTTATAATAGAATTTGTTGAATGGAAGGATTGGCTGGCACAAAAAAACCCCAAAAATGACCTTTTTTTGTTTAAAGCGATTATCCACAGATATACTGAAAAATCCATCCACAAGCCTTAAAAGTCAGACTTCAAAATATATTAAATCGGCCCTATTTGCCTATCGTGTCCACACTTATCGCAAATCGCTATCACAACAGCCACAAGGGTCTTCCCTTTGGTTACGCTGATTGTCGATACGTTGATCTGCCGATCACCGATATACCGATCTGCTGATCGCCGATATGCCAATCGAAATCTGGACCGTAGATCTCTTTTCCGATCTAACAGCCAAGATTGCACGTCATTGATTGCTATCGCATATTGCATTCGTTTTGCCCGGTGGTTCTTTCCTTGTCATACGCTGATGCCGATGCCTATCATCGATATCGAAATCGTAGGTCAGCTCTGCCCGGGCCTTGATATTGCCTCATGTACCGCCCTAGGGAAGTCAGCGACAATACAACGGGCGCACGGCGAGTTGAGGCGCCCCGAGCACGCGTCGGGTGACCCGGGTGGGCACACACGGTGAGTTGGCGACCGGGCGGGCGCGCACGGTGAGGCAAACGATTGGGCGGAGGTAAACAATGGGCGCACGGTGAGTTGGCGATCGAGCGGGCGCGCGTAGGCGGGCGCGCACGGTGAGGCAAATCACCGGGCGGAGGTAAACGACAGCACGCATGGTGAACCGGGCGGGCGCACATGGTAGGCGGGCGCGCGTGGTAGAATGGGCGAACGAATGATGGGAGCGCACGATGGTAACCGAGCGGGTGCATTTGCAAACGCACGACGACGAGACGGGCGGGCATGCATGGGAAGTGTGCACGCCGGGTAGCCGAGTAGCCGCAGGCGGACAACACACAAGAAAAAACAGCGAAGTGAAAAAAACAGCGAAGTGGAAACACAACGAAGTGTTATGACAAGGCATTGGCTACGAGTTATACGCTCATATGGAGAGCGTTAGACAGGGAGCAGGCCGACCATGGTGTATGGAATTTGGGGGTTTACGTGTGCAAAGGTTGGGGCGTCGGCCATGGGGCTTCGCCCACCTTGCAACACGCTAAACATCATATATGTTGGCGTTCAGACTTGCCATTTGGAACATCAAGCAATCAAGCTTGATCAAGTATGCATCTCTATCTACGCACAAGGGAGAAGTGCGCAGCATGAGTGCATAGCTCATGCGCACTTGTGGAAAAAGGCGCAGTTTGTCTCTCGGTTTGGTGGTGGATTGTACGAGTTGTGCCACGATCGGCTATGCAGAATTGTGCAGGTTTATATTGAGTGTCTTGGTGGCCAGATGGTGGCACCCGCTCACATGTAAAAGATGCAGGTTCTCATGTATATGTAAATTTGACTAAGTGTTGGCTTGATCTTGCAAGCACGCTAGTCTTTTGTATTATTGAAATTCTGATATATTATATATTATTGGGCAGACTGTTCAGGAGTTGCCCCTCCCCTTTATATCGTGCAATTGTTGTTTTATATTGCTGTTGATAATGATTAAGTATGGGTGATCATTGATATAAAGGATTAATGCTTTTTACTTAGTTGAGAAACACAAACTAATTACCGATTGTGAATTAGGCGTAGTCCTCACACTCGAGTATTGTTAAAAAGAAAAAGTGGGGTGGTGCCGCACACCGCCGGCACGGTTGAAAGATTACTGCTGCCTTGGCGGGCGTGACAGGTGGTATCAGAGCATACACACCGAAGTGAAGGTGGAATCAAGAAGATATCCTGGTTGACAAAGGAGTGGCCATGGAGACAGGTTCTTGCAGGGAAAGAGGTTGATGAAACACTCTAAGTGTGGCATCAAGGACTTGGGTTGCAGGTGAATCCAGTGCATGGTCGAAACTTGTCTACAAAGGAAGAAAAGGTTAGCAATGGCTGAATCACAGGCCGGGTCTAATCGTAGCCCCGTGGACACTTTCGATTTGATGCAGAAAGTGGTAGAAAGGGTGGATTTCTTAGAGGCTCATTTTGGAGAGAAGTTTGACCCTGTTGTAGAAGAACAAAAGGCATTCTTGAAGATGAAGGATGAGCTCGATGAACTCCGAAATCAACATGAGTACACTGATTTGATGTGTACAAACCTCGAATACAAGGTCAAGGACGTGGAAGCTTCAAGGGACCAGGTTCTAGCAGAGATCATGAACTTGAAGAAAGCTCTTGACGAAGCCAAGGATGAAATAGCGGTATTGAAGAAGGTCGTGAGGCATGGCTTAGGTGGAGGAGTTCCTCATGTCAAAGTCAAGGAACCGGATTCATTCGATGGTACAAGGAGTGCAAAAACTCTTGGTAACTTCTTATGGGACATGGATTAATACTTGGAGAGATTGGGTCTATTTGATGATGAGACTAAGGTCAAAGTTGCTGCTCAATTCCTTACAAAAGATGCCAAGATGTGGTGGAGAAGAAGGATGGACCAGGTTGCAAATGGAAGTGCTACCGACATCACTTCTTGGGATGACATGAAAGGAGCCTTGCAGGCCCATTTTAGTCCTCAGGATGAAACATGGGAAGCTAGGATGAAGATTAAGTTTATAAAGCAAACCGGGAACCTTCAAACTTATCAAAGGGAGTTTTCAAGTGCAGTCCTTGAGTTACCTGATACGGCGGAGAGAGACAAGGTATTCAATTTCATTATTGGATTGAAGCCTTGGGCACGCAATGAGGTGAAGAGACAAACGATTCGTACACTTGAAGAAGCCTTTGCTGCAGTTGACAGGTTGGTTGAACATTACGATGAGACTTCTGATGATAGGAAGAAGAAGTCCGATAAACCGAAAGAGAAGAAGAAGGAAGAGACTTCGAAGTCTGATGATTCGAAGGGAAAGAAAGCCTTGAGGTGTTGGATTTGTGCAAGGCCACATATGGTGAATAATTTTCCCTCTAAACCGAAGTTGGCTACCACAGCACAATCTAGTACGAAAGATGAAGGTGCTTCTGTGGGGATGATGCAGGTACTTAGCACTACTGTTGCTACAGAAGTGCTCTCTCGGAAGGATCCCGAGAGGAATCAGTTGGAGTATGTCCGGATGAAAGTGAGAGATGCTGATATACTCACTATGGTAGATAGTGGGGCTTCTCACAATTTCATGGGAGAGGATACTGCAAGGAAAGTTGGGCTGAAAAATGTTCCTATCAAGGCACATATGAAGACGGTGAACTCTCCTCCGAATGAAGCTTTGGGTGTGGCTGAATAAGTGGAAACTACACTTGGTGATTGGACCGGGAAGGTGGAATTCACCATTGTGAGGATTGATGACGATGAGGCCGTACTTGGGATGGAATTTATGAAGCAATATGATGCGATGATCGTTCCACACTTGAAGAAGTTGTACATCTATGATGGAAGGGAAGATGTACCCATAGGTGTGCCTACCTTTGGGGTCACTAGGCCGAATCATGAAGTGGCAACAATGCAGGTGAGGAGTGATGAAGGCATGGAGGATGTATGTAAGCGTTTGTCCAAGGCAGAGACAAAACTTACCGAGCATTCCTTAGTCATCAAGTCACTTTCAGATAGCATCTTGGACTTGACAAGAAGGCTAGAAGTGATTGAGGACGAAGAGGATGAAACATATATGAGACCAGGTGAGGACCGGGTTACTTACTTGCAGAGGTTGGAGGTTGAATATCCTGATAGGTGGATCGAACTAATTAGTGAGGGGGAGCCTACAAGCTCTCACCCCTCTACATCTTCTTAGAGAGACAAGAAGATGGGGCTCATTGTTAGCTGCTCATGGCAGTGAGTCCCCTAAGCAGTTGAGCCGGTTATGATGGTGCAGGGATGGCATGGCATCAAGCATCATGGCATGTTGCAGATGGATGGATATTACTTCATGGACCTGAGCATGGACTATTCTGATGGAGTTCAGGATGTGGCAGATGTTTTGGGAAATGACTGATGATGACATGGGGATGTTCACTCTCATTGTTTGAGCGTGATGGTTGGACTGATCACCCGACTAGTTCAGACATGGGGTCACGAAGTGTACAGAGATGTGTTGACATTAGGATGAGTATCATGATATCTAAGCACTTGGAACACATGGGGCTATTGTGTTGATGAGGTCTCATAGTAGATGAGCACATTGGACACATGGTGGAGGAAGGTGTTCTTGAGACACTTGACTTGATGATGGAGTGTTCTCTTGAAACTCTTGACTTGACACTTGATGAGTGTTCTCTCTTGAGCACTTGATGATTGATGACATGATGGAGGGCACATTTTTGCAGCGGAAATGTAGCTTGGTGATTGAAAGGATCAGCCTTTCATGGTGGCAGCATGGAGACATTGTAGTAGTTGGTCGATGATCATGGACATCGATGACTTGGTGACAATTAGTCACTTGGATAGGGCATGGTGGACGCTTGGAGTTGGGATGTTGTCGAGGACGACAACGACTTCGGGTGGAGGAGGATGTACCGCCCTAGGGAAGTCAGCGACAATGCGACGGGCGCACGGCGAGTTGAGGCGCCCCGGGCACGCGTCGGGCGACCCGGGCAGGCGCGCACGGTGAGTTGGCGACCGGGCGGGCTCGTGTAGCGCGGCGCGCACGGTGAGTTGGCGACCGGGCGGGCTCGTGTAGGCGGGCGCGCACGGTGAGTTGGCAACCGGGCGGGCTCGTGTAGGCGGGCACGCATGGTGAGGCAAATGACCGAGCGGAGGTAAACAATGGGCGCACGGTGAGTTGGCGACCGGGCGGGCGTGCCTAGGCGGGCGCGCACGGTGAGGAAAACGATCGGGCGGAGGTAAACGACAGCACGCACGGTGAACTTGGTGGGCGCACATGGTAGGCAGGTGCGCATGGTAGAACAGGCGAACGAATGATGGGAGCGCTCGATGGTAACCGGGCGGGTGCATTGGAAAACGCACGATGATGAGACGGGCAGGCGTGCACGGATAGCGTGCACGCTAGGTAGCCACGGGCGGACAGCACACAAGAAAAAACAGCGAAGTGGAAAAACAACGAAGTGTTATGACAAGGTGTTGGCTGCGAGTTATACGCTCATATGGAGAGCGTTAGACAAGGAGCAGGCCGACCATGGCGTATGGCATTTGGGGGTTTACGTGTGCAAAGGTTGGGGCGTCGGCCATGGGGCTTCGTCCACCTTGCCACACGCTAATCATCATATATGTTGGCATTCAGACTTGCCATTTGGAACATCAAGCAATCAAGCTCGATCAAGTACGCATCTCTATCTACGCACAAGGGAGAAGTGCGTAGCATGAGCGCATAGCTCATGCGCACTTGTGGAAAAAGGCGCAGTTTGTCTCTCGATTTGGTGGTGGATTGTACGAGTTGTGACACGGTCGGCTATGCAGAATTGTGCAGGTTTATATTGAGTGTCTTGGTGGCCAGATGGTGGCACCCGCTCACATGTAAAAGATGCAGGTTCTCATGTATATGTAAATTTGACTAAGTGTTGGCTTGATCTTGCAAGCACGCTAGTTTGTTGTATTATTGAAATTCTGATATATTATATATTATCGGGCAGACTGTTCGGGAGTTTCCCCTCCCCTTTATATCGTGCAATTGTTGTTTTATATTGTTGTTGATAATGATTAAGTATGGGTGATCATTGATATAAAGGATTAATTCTTTTTACTTAGTTGAGAAACACAAACTAAGTATTGGTTGTGAATTAGGCGTAGTCCTCACACTCGAGTATTGTTAAAAAGAAAAAGTGGGGTGGTGCCACACACCGCTGGCACGGTTGAAAGATTACCTCCACCCTGGCGCGCGTGACAGATGACAGATGTGGCAGATGTTTTTGGAAATGACTAATGATGACATGGGGATGTTCACTCTCATTGTTTCAGCGTGATGGTTGGACTGATCACCCGACTAGTTCAGACATGGGGTCGCGAAGTGTACAGAGATGTGTTGACATTAGGAGGAGTATCATGACAGCTGAGCACTTGGAACACATGGAGCTATTGTGTTGATGAGGTCTCATAGTAGATGAGCACATTGGAGACATGATGGAGGAAGGTGTTCTTGATACACTTGACTTGATGATGTAGTGTTCTCTTCAAACACTTGACTTGACAGTTGATGAGTGTTCTCTCTTGAGCACTTGATGATTGATGACATGATGGAGGGCACATTGTTACAGTGGACATATAGCTTGGTGATTGAAAGGATCAGCCTTTCATGGTGGCAGCGTGGAGACATTGTAGTAGTTGGTCAATGATCATGGACATCGATGACTTGGTGACAATTAGTCACTTGGATAGGGCATGGTGGATGCTTGGAGTTGGGATGTCGTCGAGGACGATAACGACTTCAGGTGGAGGAGGATGTACCGCCCTAGGGAAGTCAGCGACAATGCGATGGGCGCATGGCGAGTTGAGGCGCCCCGGGCACGCGTCGGGCGATTCGGGCGGGCGCGCACGGTGAGTTGGCGACCAGGTGGGCGCACGTAGGCGGGCACGCACGGTGAGGAAAACGACCAGGCGGAGGTAAACGACAGCATGCATGGTGAACCGGGTGGGTGCACATGATAGGCGGACGCGCGTGGTAGAACGGGCGAACGAACGATGGGAGCGCACGATGGTAACCGGGTGGGCGCATTGGAAAATGCACGACGACGAAACCGGCGGGCGTGCATGGGCAGCATGCACGCTGGGTAACCGGGTAGCCTTGGGCGAACAACACGCAAGAAAAACCAGCGAAGTGAAAAAAAACAGCGAAGTGGAAAAACAACGAAGTGTTATGACAAGGCGTTGGCTGCGCGTTATACGCTCATATGGAGAGCGTTAGACAGGGAGCAGGCCAACCATGGTGTATGGCATTTGGGGGTTTACGTGTGCAAAGGTTGGGGCGTCGGCCATGGGGCTTCGCCCACCTTGTCACACGCTAAACATCATATATATTGGCGTTCAGACTTGCCATTTGGAACATCAAGCAATCAAGCTCGATCAAATACGCATCTCTATCTACACAAAAGGGAGAAGTGCGCAACATGAGCGCATAGCTCATGCGCACTTGTGGAAAAAGGCACAGTTTGTCTCTCGGTTTGGTGGTGGATTGTACGAGTTGTGACACGGTCGGTTATGCAGAATTGTGCAGGTTTATATTGAGTGTCTTGGTGGCCGGATGGTGGCACCCGCTCGCATGTAAAAGATGCAGGTTCTCATGTATATGTAAATTTGACTAAGTGTTGGCTTGATCTTGCAAGCACGCTAGTCTGTTGTATTATTGAAATTATGATATATTATATATTATCGGGCAGAATGTTCGGGAGTTGCCCCTCCCCTTTATATCGTGCAATTGTTGTTTTATATTGTTGTTGATAATGATTAAGTATGGGTGATCATTGATATAAAGGATTAATGCTTTTTACTTAGTTGAGAAACACAAACTAAGTACCGGTTGTGAATTAGGCGTAGTCCTCACACTTGAGTATTGTTAAAAAGAAAAAGTGGGGTGGTGTCGCACACCGCCGACACGGTTGAAAGATTACCACTGCCATGGTGGGCGTGACAGGTGGTATCAGAGCATACACACCGAAGTGAAGGTGGAATCAAGCAGATATCCTGGTTGACAAAGGAGTGGTCGTGGAGACAGGTTCTTGCAGGGAAAGAGGTTGATGAAACACTCTAAGTGTGGCATCAAGGACTTGGGTTGCAGGTGAAGCCGGTGCATGGTCGAAACTCGACTACAAAGGAAGAAAAGGTTAGCAATGGCTGAATCATAGGCCGGGTCTAATCGTAGCCCCGTGGACACTTTCGATTTGATGCAGAAAGTGGTAGAAAGGGTGGATTTCTTAGAGGGTCATTTTGGAGAGAAGTTTGACCTTGTTGTAGAAGAACAAAAGGCATTCTTGAAGATGAAGGATGAGCTCGATGAACTCCGAACTCAACATGAGTACACTGATTTGATGTGTACACAACGCGAATACAAGGTCAAGGACGTGGAAGCTTCAAGGGACCAGGGTCTAGCAGAGATCATGGACTTGAAGAAAGCTCTTTACGAAGCCAAGGATGAAATAGCGGTATTGAAGAAGGCCGTGAGGCATGGCTCAGGTGGAGGAGTGCCTCATGTCAAAGTCAAGGAACCAGATTCATTCGATGGTACAAGGAGTGCAAAAACTCTTGGTAACTTCTTGTGGGACATGGAGCAATACTTGGAGAGATTGGGTCTATTTGATGATGAGACTAAGGTCAAAGTTGTTGCTCAATTCCTTACAAAAGATGCCAAGATGTGGTGGAGAAGAAGGATGGACAAGGTTGCAAATGGAAGTGCTACCGACATCACTTGTTGGGATGACATGAAAGGAGCCTTGCAGGCCCATTTTAGTCCTCAGGATGAAACATGGGAAGCTAGGATGAAGATTAAGTTTATAAAGAAAACCGGGAACCTTCAAACTTATCAAAGGGAGTTTGCAAGTGCAGTCCTTGAGTTACCTGATATGGCAGAGAGAGACAAGGTATTCAATTTCATTATTCGATTGAAGCCTTGGGCACGCAATAAGGTGAAGAGACAAAGGATTCGTACACTTGAATAATCCTTTGCGGCAGTTGACAGGTTGGTTGAACATTACGATGAGACTTCTGATGATAGGAAGAAGAAGTCTGATAAACCGAAAGAGAAGGAGAAAGAAGAGACTTCGAAGTCTGATGATTCGAAGGGAAAGAAAGTCTTGAAGTGTTGGATTTGTGCAGGGCCACATACGGTGAAGAATTGTCCCTCTAAACCGAAGTTGGCTGCCATAGCACAATCTAGTACGAAAGATGAAGGTGCTTCTGTGGGGATGATGCAGGTACTTAGCACTGCTGCTGCTACAGAAGTGCTCTCTCGGAAGGATCCCGAGAGGAATCAATTGGAGTATGTCCGAATGAAAGTGGGAGATACTGATATACTCACTATGGTAGATAGTGGGGCTTCTCAGAATTTCATGGGAGAAGATACTGCAAGGAAAGTTGGGCTGAAATATGTTCCTATCAAGGCACGTATGAAGACGGTGAACTCTCCTCTGAATGAAGTTTTGGGTGTGGCTGAACAAGTGGACACTACACTTGGTGATTGGACCGGGAAGGAAGACTTCACCATTGTGAGGATTGATGACTATGAGGCCGTACTTGGGATGGAATTTATGAAGCAATATGATGCGATGATCTTTCCACACTTGAAGAAGTTGTACATCTATGATGGAAGGGAAGATGTACCCATAGGTGTGCCTACCTTTGGGGTCACTATGTCGAATCATGAAGTGGCAACAACGCAGGTGAGGAGTGATGAAGGCATGGAGGATGTATGTAAGCGTTTGTCCAAGGCAAAGACAAAACTCACCAGGCAGTCCTTAGTCATCAAGTCACTTTCATATAGAATCTTGGACTTGACAAGAAGGCTAGAAGTGATTGAGAACGAACAGGATGAACCATATATGAGACCAGGTGAGGACCGGGTTACTTACTTGCAGAGGTTGGAGGTTGAAGATCCTGATAGGTGGATCGAACTGATTAGTGAGGGGGAGCCTACAAGCTCTCACCCCTCTACATATTCTTAGAGAGACAAGAATATGGCGCTCATTGTTAGCTGCTCATGGCAGTGAGTCCCCTAAGTAGTTGAGCAGGTTATGATGGTGCAGGGATGGCATGGCATCAAGCATCACGACATGTTGCAAATGGATGGAGATTACTTCATGGACCTGAGCATGGACTATTCTAATGGAGTTCAGGATGTGGAAGATGTTTTGGGAAATGACTGATGATGACATGGGGATGTTCACTCTCATTCTTTGAGTGTGATGGTTGGACTGATCACCCGACTAGTTCAGACATGGGGTCGAGAAGTGTACAGATATTTGTTGAGATTAGGAGGAGTATCATGACAACTGAGCACTTTTAACACATGGAGCTATTGTGTTGATGAGGTCTCATAGTAGATGAGCACATTAGACACATGATGGAGGAAGGTGTTCTTGATACACTTGACTTGATGATGGAGTGTTCTCTTGAAACACTTGACCTGACACTTGGGAGCGCACGATGGTAACCAGGCGGGCACATTGGAAAATGCACGATGATGAGACGGGCGGGTGTGCACGGGCAGCGTGCACGCCGGGTAGCCGGGTAGCCGCGGGCGGACAGCACACAACAAAAAACAGCGAAGTGAAAAAACAGCGAAGTGGAAAGACAGCGAAGTGTTATGACAAGGCATTGGCTACGAGTTATACGCTAATATGGAGAGCGTTAGACAGGGAGCAGGCTGACCATGGCGTATGGCATTTGGGGGTTTACATGTGCAAAGGTTGGGGTTTCTCCCACCTTGCCACACGCTAAACATCATATATGTTGGCGTTCAGACTTGCCATTTGGAACATCAAGAAATCCAGCTCGATCAAGTATGCATCTCTATCTACGCACAAGGGAGAAGTGCGCAGCATGAGCGCATAGCTCATGCGCACTTGTGGAAAAAGGCGCAGTTTGTCTCTCGGTTTGGTGATGGATTGTACGAGTTGTGACACGGTGGGCTATGCAGAATTGTGCAGGTTTATATTGAGTGTCTTGGTGGCCGGATGGTGGCACCCGCTCACATGTAAAAGATGCAGGTTCTCATGTATATGTAAATTTGACTAAGTGTTGCCTTGATCTTGCAAGCACGCTAGTCTGTTGTATTATTGAAATTCTGATATATTATATATTATTGGGCAGACTGTTCGGGAGTTGCCCCTCCCCTTTATATTGTGCAATTGTTGTTTTATATTGTTGTTGATAATGATTAAGTATGGGTGATCATTGATATAAAGGATTAATGCTACAATGTCCCCATGCTGCCATCCACCATGAAAGGCCGATCCTTTCAATACCAAGCTACATGTCCACTGCAACAATGTGCCCTCCATCATGTCATCAATCATTAATCCTTTATATCAATGATCACCCATACTTAATCATTATCAACAGCAATATAAAACAACAATTGCACGATATAAAGGGGAGGGGCAACTCCCGAACATTCTGCCCGATAATATATAATATATCAGAATTTCAATAATACAACATACTAGCGTGCTTGCAAGATCAAGCCAACACTTAGTCAAATTTACATATACATGAGAACCTGCATCTTTTACATGTGAGCGGGTGCCACCATCCGGCCACCAAGACACTCAATATAAACCTGCACAATTCTGCATAACCGACCGTGTCACAACTCGTACAATCCACCACCAAACCGAGAGACAAACTATGCCTTTTTCCACAAGTGTGCATGAGCTATGCGCTCATGCTGCGCACTTCTCCCTTGTGCGTAGATAGATATGCGTACTTGATCGAGCTTGATTGCTTGATGTTCAAATGGCAAGTCTTGAATGCCAATATATATGATGTTTAGAGTGTGGCAAGGTGGGCGAAGCCCCATGGCCGACGGCTCAACCTTTGCACACATAAACCCCCAAATGCCATACGCCATGGTCAGCCTTCTCCCTGTCTAACGCTCTCCATATGAGTGTATAACGCGCAGCCAACGCCTTCTCATAACACTTCGTTGTTTTTCCACTTCGCTGTTTTTTCTTGTGTGCTATCCGCCCGCGGCTACCCGACTACCCGGCGTGCACGCTGCCCATGCACGCCCGCCCGTCTCGTCATCGTATGTTTGCCAATGCGCCCGCCCGGTTACCATCGTGCGCTCCCACCGTTCGTTCGCCCGTTCTACCACGTGCGCCCGCCTACCATGTTCGCCCGCCGAGTTCACCGTGTGTGTTGTCGTTTACCTCTGCCCGGTCGTTTGCCTCACCGTGCGCGCCCGCCCGGTCGCCACCTCACCGTGCGCACCCACCTGGGTCGCCCGACGCGTGCCCGGGGAGCCTCAACTCGCCATGCACCTGTCGCATTTTCGCTGACTTCCCTAAGGCCGTACATCCTCCTCCACCTGAATTCATTGTCGTCCTCGACAACATCCCAACTCCAGGCGTCCACCATGCCCTATCCAAGTGACTAATTGTCACCAAGTCATCGATGTCCATGATCATCGACCAACTGCTACAATGTCTCCATGCTGCTACCATGAAAGGCTGATCCTTTCAATCACCAAGCTACATGTCCACTGCAACAATGTGCCCTCCATCATGTCATCAATCATCAAGTGCTCAAGAGAGAACACTCATCAAGTGTCAAGTCAAGTGTTTCAAGAGAACACTCCATCATCAAGTCAAGTGTCTCAAGAACACCTTCCTCCATCATGTGTCCATTGTTCTCATCTAATATGAGACCTCATCAACACAATAGCTCCATGTGTTCCAAGTGCTCAGCTGTCATGATACTCCTCCTAATGTCAACACATCTCTGTACACTTCGCGACCCCATGTCTGAACTAGTCGGGTGATCAGTCCAACCATCATGCTCAAACAATGAGAGTGAACATCCCCATGTCATCATTAGTCATTTCCCAAAACATCTGCCACATCCTGAACTCCATCAGAATAGTCCATGCTCAGGTCCATGAAGTAATCTCCATCCATCTGCAACATATTGTGATGCTTGATGCCATTCCATCCCTGCACCATCATAACCTGCTCAACTGCTTAGGGGACTCATTGCCATGAGCAGCTAACAATGAGGCCCATCTTCTTGTCTCTCTAAGAAGATGTAGAGGGGTGAGAGCTTGTAGGCTCCCCCTCACTAATCAATTTGATCCACCTATCAGGATCTTCAACTTCCAACCTCTGCAAGTAAGTAACCCGGTCCTCACCTGGTCTCATATATGGTTCATCCTCTTCGTCCTCAATCACTTCTAGCCTTCTTGTCAAGTCCAAGATGCTATCTGAAAGTGACTTGATGACTAATTACTCCTCAGTAAGTTTTGTCTCTGCCTTGCACAAACGCTTACATACATCCTCCATGCCTTCATCACTCCTCACCTGCATTGTTGCCACTTCATGATTCGGCCTAGTGACCGCAAAGGTAGGCACACCTATGGGTACATATTCCCTTCAATCATAGATGTACAACTTCTTCAAGTGTGGAACGATCATCGCATCATATTGCTTCATAAATTCCATCCCAAGTACGGCCTCATAGTCATCAATCCTCACAATGGTGAAGTCCACCTTCCCGGTCCAATCACCAAGTGTAGTGTCCACTTGTTCAGCCACACGCAAAACTTCATTCGGAGGAGAGTTCACCATCTTCATATGTGCCTTGATAGGAACATTTTTCAGCCCAACTTTCCTTGCAGTAACTTCTCCCATGAAATTGTGAGAAGCCCCACTATCTACCATAGTGAGTATATCAGCATCTCCCACTTTCATCCAGACATACTCCAACTGATTCCTCTCGGGATCCTTCCGAGAGAGCACTTCTGTAGCAGCAGTAGTGCTAAGTACCTGCATCATCCCCATAGAAGCACCTTCATCTTTCGTACTATATTTTTCTATGGCAGCCAACTTCGGTTTAGAGGGACAATTCTTCACCGTATGTGGCCCTGCACAAATCCAACACTTTAAGACTTTCTTTCCCTTCGAATCATCAGACTTCTAAGTCTCTCGCTTCTTCTTTTATTTCGGTTTATCGGACTTCTTCTTCCTATCATCAGAAGTCTGATCATAATGTTCAACCAACCTGTCAACTGCAGCAAAGGCTTCTTCAAGTGTACAAATCCTTTGTCTCTTCACCTCATTGCGTGCCCACGGCTTCAATCCAATAATGAAATTGAATACCTTATCTCTCTCCGCCATATCAGGTAACTCAAGGACTGCACTTGCAAACTCCCTTTCATAAGTTTGAAGGTTCCCGGATTGCTTTATAAATTTAATCTTCATCCTAGCTTCCCATGTTTCATCCTGAGGACTAAAATGGGCCTGCAAGGCTCCTTTCATGTCATCCCAAGAAGTGATGTCGGTAGCACTTCCATTTGCAACCTGGTCCATCCTTCTTCTCCACCACATATTGGAATCTTTTGTAAGGAATTGAGCTGCAACCTTGACCTTAGTCTCATCATCAGATAGACCCAATCTCTCCAAGTATTGCTCCATGTCCCACAAGAAGTTACCAAGAGTTTTTGCACTCCTTGTACCATCGAATGAATCTGGTTCCTTAAATTTGACATGAGGCATTCCTCCACCTGAGCCATGCCTCACGGCCTTCTTCAATATCGCTATTTCATCCTTGGCTTCGTCAAGAGCTTTCTTCAAGTTCATGATCTCTGCTAGACCCTGGTCCCTTGAAGCTTCCACGTCCTTGACCTTGTATTCGAGTTTTGTACACATCAAATCAGTGTACTCATGTTGAGTTCGGAGTTCATCGAGCTCATCCTTCATCTTCAAGAATGCCTTTTGTTCTTCTACAACAAGGTCAAACTTCTCTCCAAAATGAGCCTCTAAGAAATCCACCCTTTCTACCACTTTCTGCATCAAATTGAAAGTGTCCATGGGGCTACGATTAGACCCAGCCTCTGATTCAGCCATTGCTAACCTTCTCTTCCTTTGTAGTCAAGTTTCGACCATGCACCGGCTTCACCTGCAACCCAAGTCCTTGATGCCACACGTAGAGTGTTTCATCAACCTCTTTCCCTGCAAGAACCTGTCTCCACGGCCACTCCTTTGTCAACCAGGATGTCTGCTTGATTCCACCTTCACTTCGGTGTGTATGCTCTGATACCACCTTTCATGCCCGCCAGGGCGGTAGTAATCTTTCAACCATGCCAGCAGTGTGTGGCACCACCCCACTTTTTCTTTTTAACAATACTCGAGTGTGAGGGCTATGCCTAATTCACAACCGGTACTTAGTTTGTGTTTCTCAACTAAGTAAAAAGCATTAATCCTTTATATCAATGATCACCCATACTTAATCATTATCAACAGCAATATAAAACAACAATTGCACGATATAAAGGGGAGGGGCAACTCCCGAACAGTCTTCCCGATAATATATATGATGTTTAACGTGTGGCAAGGTGGGCGAAGCCCCATGGCCGACGCCCCAACCTTTTCACACGTAAACCCCCAAATTCCATACGCCATGGTCGGCCTGCTCCATGTCTAACACTCTCCATATGAGCGTATAACTCGCAGCCAACGCCTTTTCATAATACTTCGTTGTTTTTCCACTTCGTTGTTTTTTCTTGTGTGTTGTCCACCTGCGGCTACCCGGCTACTCGGCGTGCACGTTGCCCGTGCACGCCCGCCCGACTCGTCGTCGTTTGTTTGCCAATGCGCCCGCCTGGTTACCATCATGCGCTCCCATCGTTCGTTCGCCCGTTCTACCATGCGCGCCCGCCTACCATGTGTGCCCGCCCGGTTCACTGTGCGTGCTGTCGTTTACCTCCGCCCAGTTGTTTGCCTCACCGTGCGCGCCCGCCTACGTGCGCCACTCGGGGTCCAGCTCACCGTGCGCGCCCGCCCGGGTCGCCCGACGCGTGCCCGGGGCGCCTCAACTTGTCGTGCGCCCGTCGCATTGTTGCTGACTTCCCTAGGGAGGTACATCCTCCTCCACCTGAAGTCGTTGTCGTCCTCGACAACATCCCAACTCCAAGCGTCCACCATGCCCTATCCAAGTGACTAATTGTCACCAAGTCATCGATGTCCATGATCATCGGCCAACTGCTACACTGTCTCCATGCTGCCACCATGAAAGGTTGATCCTTTCAATCACCAAGCTACATGTCCACTGCAACAATGTGCCCTCCATCATGTCATCAATCATCAAGTGCTCAAGAGAGAACACTCATCAAGTGTCAAGTCAAGTTTTTCAAGAGAACACTCCATCATCAAGTCAAGTGTCTCAAAAACACCTTCCTCCATCATGTGTCCAATGTGCTCATCTACTATGAGACCTCATCAACACAATAGCTCCATGTGTTAAAAGTGCTCAGCTGTCATGATACTCCTCCTAATGTCAACACATCTCTGTACACTTCGCGACCCCACGTCTAAACTAGTCGGGTGATCAGTCCAACCATCACGCTCAAACAATGAGAGTGAACATCCCCATGTCATCATTAGTCATTTCCCAAAACATCTGCCACATCCTGAACTCCATCAGAATAGTCCATGCTCAGGTCCATGAAGTAATCTCCATCCATCTGCAACATGTCGTGATGCTTGATGCCATGCCATCCCTGCACCATCATAACCTGCTCAACTGCGTAGGGGACTCACTGCCATGAGCAACTAACAATGAGCCCCATCTTCTTGTCTCTCTAAGAAGATGTAGAGGGGTGAGAGCTTGTAGGCTCTCCCTCACTAATCAGTTCGATCCACCTATCAAGATCTTCAACCTCCAACCTCTGCAAGTAAGTAACCCGATCCTCACCTGGTCTCATATATGGTTCATCCTCTTCGTCCTCAATCACTTCTAGCCTTCTTGTCAAGTCAAAGATGCTATCTGAAAGTGACTTGATGACTAAGGACTGCTCGGTAAGTTTTGTCTCTGCCTTGGAAAAACGCTTACATACATCCTCCATGCCTTCATCACTCCTCACCTACATTGTTTCCACTTCATGATTCGGCCTAGTGACCCCAAAGGTAGGCACACCTATGGGTACATCTTCCCTTCCATCATAGATGTACAACTTCTTCAAGTGTGGAATGATCATCGCATCATATTTCTTCATAAATTCCATCCCGAGTACGACCTCATAGTCATCAATCCTCACAATGGTGAAGTCCACCTTCCCGGTCCAATCACCAAGTGTAGTGTCCACTTGTTCAGCCACACCCAAAACTTCATTCGGAGGAGATTTCACTGTCTTCATATGTGCCTTGATAGGAACATATTTCAGCCCAACTTTCCTTGCAGTATCTTCTCCCATGAAATTGTGAGAAGCCCCACTATCTACCATAGTGATTATATCAGCATCTCCCACTTTCATCCGGACATACTCCAACTGATTCCTCTCGGGATCCTTCCGAGAGAGCACTTCTGTAGCAGCAGCAGTGCTAAGTGCCTGCATCATCCCCACAGAAGCACCTTCATCTTTCGTACCATATTGTGCTATGGCATCGAACTTCGGTTTAGAGGGACAATTCTTCACCGTATGTGGCCCTGCACAAATCCAACACTTCAAGACTTTATTTCCCTTCGAATCATCAGACTTCGAAGTCTCTTCCTTCTTCTTCTCTTTCGTTTTATCGAACTTCTTCTTCCTATCATCAGAAGTCTCATCATAATGTTCAACCAACCTGTCAACTGCAGCAAAGGCTTCTTCAAGTGTATGAATCCTTTGTCTCTTCACCTCATTGCGTGCTCAAGGCTTCAATCCAATAATGAAATTGAATACCTTGTCTCTCTCCGCCATATCAGGTAACTCAAGGACCACACTTGCAAACTCCCTTTGATAAGTTTGAAGGTTCCCGGTTTGCTTTATAAATTTAATCTTCATCCTAGCTTCCCATGTTTCATCCTGATGACTAAAATGGGCCTGCAAGGCTCCTTTCATGTCATCCCAAGAAGTGATGTCGGTAGCACTTCCATTTGCAACCTGGTCCATCCTTCTTCTCCACCACATCTTGGCATATTTTGTAAGGAATTGAGCTGCAACCTTGACCTTAGTCTCATCATCAGATAGACCCAATCTCTCCAAGTATTGCTCCATGTCCCACAAGAAGTTACGAAGAGTTTTTGCACTCCTTGTACCATCGAATGAATCCGGTTCCTTGACTTTGACATGAGGCACTCCTCCACCTAAGCCATGCCTCACGGCCTTCTTCAACACCGCTATTTCATCCTTGGCTTCGTCAAGAGCTTTCTTCAAGTTCATGATCTTTGCTTTACCCTATTCCCTTGAAGCTTCCATATCCTTGACCTTGTATTCGAGTTGTGTACACATCAAATCAGTGTACTCATGTTGAGTTCGGAGTTCATCGAGCTCATCCTTCATCTTCAAGAATGCCTTTTGTTCTTCTACAACAAGGTCAAACTTCTATCCAAAATGAGCCTCTAAGAAATCCACCCTTTCTACCACTTTCTGTATCAAATCGAAAGTGTCCATGGGGCTACGATTAGACCCGGCCTGTGATTTAGCCATTGCTAACCTTCTCTTCCTTTGTAAATGTGTTTCGACCATGCACCATCTTCACCTGCAACCCAAGTCCTTGATGCCACACTTAGAGTGTTTCATCAACCTCTTTCCCTGCAAGAACCTGTCTCCACGGCCACTCCTTTGTCAACCAGGATATCTGCTTGATTCCACCTTCACTTCGGTGTGTATGCTCTGATACCACGTGTCATGCCCGCCAGGGCGGTGGTAATCTTTCAACCATGCCGGCGGTGTGCGGCACCACCCCACTTTTTCTTTTTAACAATACTCAAGTGTGAGGACTACACCTAATTCACAACCGGTACTTAGTTTGTGTTTCTCAACTAAGTAAAAAGCATTAATCCTTTATATCAATGATGGCCCATACTTAATCATTATCAATAGCAATATAAAACAACAATTGCACAATATAAAGGGGAGGGGAAACTCCCGAACAGTCTGCCCGATAATATATTATATCATAATTTCAATAATACAACAGACTAGTGTGCTTGCAAGATCAAGCCAACACTTAGTCACATTTACAAATATATGAGAACCTGCATCTTTTACATGTGAGCGGGTGCCACCATCTGGCCACCAAGACACTCAATATAAACCTGCACAATTCTGCATAACCGACCGTGTCACAACTCGTACAATCCACCACCAAACCGAGAGACAAACTGCGCCTTTTTCCACAAGTGTGCATGAGCTACGCACTCATGTTGCACACTTCTCCCTTGTGCGTAGATAGAGATGTGTACTTGATCGAGCTTGATTGCTAGCTGTTCCAAATGGCAAGTCCGAACGCCAATATATATGATATTTAGCGTGTGGCAAGGTGGGCGAAACCCCATGGCCGACGCCCCATCCTTTGCACACGTAAACCCCCAAATTTCATACGCCATGGTCGGCCTGCTCCCTGTCTAATGCTCTCCACATGAGCATATAACTCGCAGCCAACGCCTATCATAACACTTCGTTATTTTTTTTCACTTCGCTGTTTTTTCTTGTGTGCTGTCTACCCGCGGCTACCCGGCGTGCACGGTGCCCGTGCACGCCCACCCGTTTCGTCGTCGTGCGTTTGCCAATGCGCCCACTTGGTTACCATTGTGCACTCCCATCGTTCGTTCACCTATTCTACCACGCGCACCCGCCTACCATGTGCGCCCGCCCGGTTCATCGTGCATGCTGTCGTTTACCTCTGCCCAGTCGTTTGCCTCACCGTGCGTGCCCACCCAGTCGCCAACTCATCGTGCGCGCCTGCCCGAGTCGCCCGACACGTGCCCGGGTCGCCTCGACTCGCCGTGCGCCCGACGCATTGTCGCTGACTTCCCTAGGGCATTACATCACCCTGTCATGCCCCCAACTTTTTTTTTCTTAAGTTAAGCGGGTGCGGCACCGCCTAAACGACTCACCGTTTCCATGGTTAAGTGTTTTCCGAACTACGCCTTCACTTTCATTAATATTCACTTGCTAAATTATAATGTGCAGAATAACATAATAATAACATGATAAACATAATCAAGAACAGCAACAATACATATAATAAAATTCTTTTATTATATAAAGAGATTTTACAATATGACCAGGAGACTAGCTCGACTGGCATTTACAACTAGGCGGGCACCCGCCCGTGCAAGAGCGCACGGCGGTCTGCCCGCACCACAACGAAATGCCAACGTTTGCCCGAACGGAGGGAGCGCCTTGCCACCGTGCACGCCCAACTCCACACAACCAATGCTGCACCAACACCGCGCCTGGCGTTTCACCTCACCACCGTGCCGACGTTAAACCCACAACGCACCCGGCGTTACCACCACACCACCGTGCCGGCGTTCAACCCACAACGCGCCCAACGTTACCTCCGTGCTACGCAATAGCGGGTGGGCGGGTCGCCCTGCGCCCACGCCCGGTCGTCTACCCGACGGGCGGGCGAGCGCACCCACGCCTGCACCGAAGTCTAACCACGCTGTTTCGCAACTCCAACCTGCTACCCAACCTACAGGCGCATATTCTATGTGACCTGCGGGTCTCTCCACTAACTCGCACTTAGATGCTGTGCGTTAGAGTGATGAGAGTTGATGCCTCAATCCATCGAACTGTCCATGGTTTATATGCTGCGTAGGAGAGGCTGTCCGCCCAGCCGACCCGCCATTAACGTTCACCACTTCCGCACGCCAACGCCCCACCGTGAGGTTGGCCCGCCCATCGTGCGGGACCGCCCACCCATGCGTCCATCGCATAAGTGTCAGCTCGTCGGTTGATGTTCGTCCAAATCGTCGTATAAACTCATGAGGCGCTCCCCATAACCGTGCGTTCACCTCGTCACAATGGTGGAGCGCTCACCATGCCCGGGCCGCAACGCTAGGGCGCTACATCCTCCCCCACTGGAAATCATTGTCGCCCTCGACAATCCTGCACGCCTAAAACCTCTTCACTCAAATCTCACAATCTTCCTCTTCCATCTCCAAAGTGAGTCCTCCGATTCCCAACTCTCCTCTTCTGGTGCTCCCTTCCATCTGACAAGGTACTCCCATTTCTGGTGGAAACCAATCCCTGTAGTCCGATAACTCAGTATCTTCTCCAACTCCAAGCCTGGTTTGTCCATTATCCCAGCTGGTCCTCTCGGCGGTTCAACTCTCTCTGGATGGTATGAATCAAGCCTGCATCTCTTCAACTGACTCACATGAAAAACTGGATGTTTCATGTGCATATGGTGTGGAAGCTCCAACTTATAGGCAACCTCCCCCACTCGCTTCTCCACACGAAATGGTCCCTCATACTTCCGTGTCAGTTTGGCGGCCGTCCCCTTGGCTGGCTGAAACTACTCTCCGGTAATCCTGAGAAACACCATATCTCCCACACTGTATTGCACATCCCATCTTCCCCGATGAGCATACTTCTTCATTCTCCTTGCAACATCGTGCAAGCGCAACCGTGCCAACTCCAAGGTCTCCTCCCAAGCCTTCATGAACTTCTTCACATGAGGACTCCTCATACGACCTGTAATCTCAACGGTGTGCGGAGCAACTGGCATCTTTCCATTCACCAACTCAAATGGACTGTACCCTGTCGCAGAACTCTTTTGAATATTGAAGCTAAACTGAGCAATATCCAAGAGTTCAGACCAATTCTTTTGATCAGCCGTGACATAATGTCTCAATTAGTCCTCCAGCAATGCGTTGATACGCTTGGTCTGCCCATCTGTCTGCAGATCGTAACTCGAACTCATCAGCAACTCTATCCCAATTAACTTGAACAATGTCGTCCAAAATCTCCCTGTAAACCGTGTATCTCTATCACACACGATACTCAACGACATCCCCCAATACTTCACCACGTTCTTAAAGAACAGCTTGGCAGTATGCTCAGCTCCACATGGTACCTTTGTCGAAACAAAGACAACATACTTGGAAAAACGATCGACAACGACCATAATCCCATTATACCCCTGAATCTGTGGTAGCGAAACAATGAAGTCCATAGAGACACTCATCCATGGCCTCTCCGGAATAGGTAAAGGCTGCAACAAACCCCCTTGCCTCTGATTGTTCGATTTTTCCTGCTGACAAATGATGCATGTGTGTACATACTCCTCCATCTCCTCCCGCATCTTCTCCCAAAAGAACCCTCTCTCCAACAATGCCAAAGAACGACGCTCCCCTGGGTGGCCAGCCCATGGAGAATCCTGGCACTCCTTCAAGAGGTGCCTCCTAAGACCAGATGTCTTTGGAACATAGAGTTGGCTCCCAAAGAACAAGTAACCGTCTCATAGAAAGAACCTGCGTGTCTTTCCCTCCTTTATCTGCTTCACTATATTCTGCGCTAAAGTATCGGTCTCCACACTTTCCTTCAGTTTGTTTTGCATCTCTTCCGACAACTGAATCTGACTTCTACTCCTTGCTGCCCGGTCTTCTCCCTCCAATGGTGCAAGCTGTCCCTTTCTGCTAAGGGCATCTACTAATGCATTGTGTCTATCTAGTCTATACTCAATAGACATGTCGAACTCTGCCAAGAAGTCCTGCCAACGAGCTTGCTTCGCAGAAATCTTCGGTTGTGATGAAAAATAACTCACTGCAACGTTGTCAGTCTTGACAACAAAAGGCTTCCCAATCAAGTAATGCCTCCATATATGAAGACAATGGATGATCGCAGTCATCTTCTTCTCATGAACCGGATACCTCCGCTCTCTATCCTGCAACTTCCGACTCTCATAGGCCACCAGATGCCCATCCTGTATAAGAACTCCTTCTATGGAAAAATCTGAAGCATCAGTGTGCACCTCAAACGGTCTACCGAAGTCAGGTAACTTCAGTATCAGTGCTGTAACCATCCTTCTCTTCAAGTCATCAAATGCCTTTTGACATTTCTCCGTCCAACACCCCTTCTTGTCCTTTTTCAGTAGGTCTGTCAGTGCCGATGTTACCTTGGAGTAACCTTCTACGAACTTCCGTTGGTAGTTGGTCATGCCCAAGAACACCCTCATATCATGGACATTCTTCGATTCAACCCACTCCTCGATAGCCTTCACCCTGCTCGGCTCCATCCGTATGTACCCCTGTCCAACGATGTGCCCAAGGAACGGTATCTCAGTCTGAGCAAACACACACTTACACTTTTTCAAGAACAACTGATTCTCCCTCAGTGCCTCGAAAACCATCGCCAAGTACTTCTTATGATCCTCCATGTTATCACTGTAAACCACTATATCATCCAGGTATACCACCACGAATGAGTCCAAGTACGGTCGTAGGACATCATTCATCAAAGTGCAAAATGTCGTAGGAGTGTTGCACAACCCAAACGGCATAACAAGGAATTCAAAGCTACCATACCTTGTTACGATTGTGGTCTTCTTCTCGTCTCCTTCGGCAATCCGCACCTGATAGTAACCATGCCTCAAGTCTAGCTTGGAAAAAACTCGGGCCTTCACAAGCTTTTCGAAGCAATCAGCAGCCAATGGCAAAGGATACCGGTTTCTCACCGTCTGCTTGTTCAATGCACGGTAGTCACAACACATCCTTAGCTCATTGCTATCCTTCTTTTGCTGGAATAATACCGGAGTTCCATATGGGGACCTTGAAGGTCTAATGAAACCTGCATCAGCTAACTCCTTTAGCTGTCGTTTCAATTCCTCCAACTCAGGCCCTGATAAACGATAAGGTGCTTTAGCCGGGGGTTCCTTCCCTGGTTCAAGCTCAATGCTATGGTCCACCGCACGCCTTGGTGGAAGCTTCTTCGGAAGATCATCTGGCATCAAATCTGCATATTCGGTAAGCACATCAAAAATCTCAGCTGAAATAGGCGTCCCCACTTCATCACCTTAGACTCCTTTAAACATCACCGCATATGTCTCCACGTCTGATTCCTTCATGGCTCTCTCCAAACTTAGTGCAGAAACATGCTGCACATTGACTTCCCTCCTTTGCCTATGTGTGGGCAAAGTCCAAGTTCGTGTCTGTCCAACCAGCACCACCTCATCACAGAAGGGGACAACAATAGCCTTGTTTCCCTTCAAGAAATCTTGTCCAAGTATTACATCGAAGTCGTTCATCTCCATCACGATGAATTCCAACTGACACGTCCAGTCTCCTATCTGTACCGGCACTTCGTGTGCCAAACCCGTCACCTTGGCCTTAGAATTCACTGCCTTGACCTCCATGTTGGATGGAAGGATCGTCAGTTCGACATCTCTAGCCAACCGTGTCGTCATAAAGTTATGGGTGGCCCCTGTGTCCACAAGAGCTTGAGTGGTCTTTCCACGGACCATCAAGTCCACGAAACCCAGACTGTTCATCCATGATTTCTCCATAACCTGCATACATTTCCGTTCTCGTCGCTTATCATAAAGCCTCTTCAACCCTAAATCAGCTTCAACCGCAGCTTCAAACACCTGTGAATATACTCTGATACCACGATGTAGCGCCCTAGGATTGCGGCCCGAGCGCATGCCCTCCGCAGTGAAATTCGACTAAGTATGGTGAGTGCTCCACCAACGCGATGAGGGGAACGCGCAGTTATGGGAAGCGCCTCATGATTTTATACGACGAGTTGGACGAACATCAACCGATGAGCCAACACTTATACGATGGATGCTTGGGTGGGCGGTCCCGCACGATGGGCGGGCCGACCTCACGATGGGGCGTTGGCGTGCGGAAGTGGTGAACGTTAATGGCGGGTCGGCTGGGCGGACAACCCCTCCTACGCAGCGTATAAACCATAGACAGTTTGATGGATTGAGGCATCAGCTCTCATCGCTCTAACACACAGCATCTAAGTGCGAGTTAGAGGAGAGACCCACAGGTCGCATAGAATATGTGCCCGCAGGTCGGGCAGCGGGTTGGAGTTGCGACACAACGCGGTTAGACTTCGGTGCAAGCGCGGGTGCGCTCGGCCGCCCGTCGGATGGACGACCGGGCGTGGGCGCAGGGTGACACGCCCGCCCGTTATCATGTAGTGTGGAGGTAACGCCGGGCGCATTGTGGGTTGAACGCCGGCACGGTGGTGCAGTGGTAACGCCGGCTGCGTTGTGGGTTGAACGTCGGCACGGTGGTGAGGTGAAACGTCGGGCGCGGTATTGGTGCAGCGTTGGTTGTGTGGAGTTGGGCGTGCACGGTCGCACAGCGCGCCCTCCGTTCGGGCGAACGTTGGCATTTGGTTGTGGTTCGGGAAGACCATCGTGCGCTCTTGCACGGGCGGGCGCCCGCCCGGTTCTAAACACCGATCGAGCTAGTCTCCCGGTCATATTGTAAAATCTCTTTATATAATAAAATAATTTTATTATATGTATTGTTGTTGTTCTTGATTATGTTTATCATGTTATTATGATGTTATTCCACATATTATAATTTAACAAGTAAATATTAATGAAAGTGAAGGCGTAGTTCGTAAAACACTTAACCATGGAAATGGTGAGTCATTTAGGCGGTGCCGCACCCGCTCAACTTAAGAAAAAATGAGTTGGGGGTGTGACAGATGGTATCACAGTAGATTCACAGGTGGTTGAAGCTGTGGTTGAAGCTGATTCAGGGTTGAAGAGGCTTGATGATAAGCGACGAGAACGGAAATGTATGCAAGTTATGGAGAAATCATGGATGAACAGTCTGGGTTTCGTGGACTTGATGGTCCGTGGAAAGACCACTCAAGCTCTTGTGGACACAGGGGCAACCCATAACTTTATGACGACAAGGTTGGATAGAGATGTCAGACTGACGATCCTTCCATCCAACATGGAGGTCAAGGCAGTGAACTCTAAGGACAAGGTGACGGGTTTGGCACACGAAGTGCCGGTACAGATAGGAGACTGGACGGGTCAGTTGGACTTCACGGTGATGGAGATGAACGACTTCGATGTAATACTTGGACAAGATTTCTTGAACGGCAACAAGGCTATTGTTGTCCCCTTCTGTGATGAGGTGGTGCTGGTTGGAAAGACACGAACTTGGACTTTTCCCACACATAGGCAAAGGAGGGAAGTCAATGTGCAGCATGTTCCTGCACTAAGTTTGGAGAGAGCCATGAAGGAATCAGACGTGCAGACATATGCGGTGATGTTCAAAGGAGTCGAAGGTGATGAAGTGGGGTCGCCTATTTCAGCTGAGATTTTTGATGTGCTTCCCGAATATGCAGATTTGATGCCTGATGAGCTTCCGAAGAAGCTTCCACCAAGGCATGTGGTGGACCATAGCATTGAGCTTGAACCAGGGAAGGAACCCCCAGCTAAAGCACCTTATCGTTTATCAGGGCCTGATTTGGAGGAATTGAAATGACAGCTAAAGGAGTTAGTTGATGCAGATTTCATTAGACCTTCAAGGTCCCCATATGGAGCTCCGATATTATTCCAGCGAAAGAAGGATAGCAATGAGCTAAGGATGTGCTGTGACTACTGTGCATTGAACAAGCAGACGGTGAGAAACAGGTATCCTTTTCCATTGGCTGCTGATTACTTCGAAAAGCTTGCGAAGGCCCGAGCATTTTCCAAGCTAGACTTGAGGCATGGTTACTATCAGGTGCGGATTGCCAAAGGAGACGAGAAGAAGGCCGCAATCGTAACAAGGTATGGTAGCTTTGAGTTCCTTGTTATGTCGTTTGGGTTGTACAACGCTCCTGCGACATTTTGCGCTTTGATGAATGATGTCCTACGACCGTACTTGGACTCGTTCGTAGTGGTATACCTGGATGATATAGTGGTTTACAGTGATAACATGGAGGATCATAAGAAGCACTTGGCGATGGTTTTCGAGGCAATGAGGGAGAATCAGTTGTTCTTGAAAAAGTGTAAGTGTGTGTTTGCTCAGACTGAGATACCGTTCCTTGGGCACATCGTTGGACAGGGGTACATACGGATGGAGCGGAGCAGGGTGAAGGCTATCGAAGACTGGGTTGAACCGAAGAATGTCCATGATATGAGGGTGTTCTTGGGCATGACCAACTACCAACGAAAGTTCGTAGAAGGTTACTCCAAGGTAACATCGGCACTGACAGACCTACTGAAAAAGGACAAGAAGTGGTGTTGGACGGAGAAATGTCAAAAGGCATTTGATGACTTGAAGAGAAGGATGGTTACAGCACTGATACTGAAGTTACCTGACTTCGGTAGACCGTTCGAGGTGCACACTGATGCTTCAGATTTTGCCATAGAAGGAGTTCTTATGCAGGATGGGCATCCGGTGGCCTATGAGAGTCGGAAGTTGCAGGATAGAGAACGGAGGTATCCAGTTCATGAGAAGGAGATAACTGCGATCATCCATTGTCTTCATATATGGAGGCATTACTTGATTGGAAAGCCTTTTGTTGTCAAGACTAACAACATTGCAGCGAGTTATTTTGCATCACAACCGAAGCTTTCTGCGAAGCAAGCTCGTTGGCAGGACTTCTTGGCAGAGTTTGACATGTCTATTGAGTATAGACTGGGTAGACACAACGCGTTAGCAGATGCCCTTAGTAGAAAGGGACGGCTTCCACCATTGGAGGGTGAAGACCAGGCAGCAAGGAGTAGAAGTCGGATTCATATGTCGGAAGAGATGCAAAACAAACTGAAGAAAAGTGTGGAGACCGATACTTTAGCGTAGAATATAGTGAAGCAGATAAAGGAAGGAAAGTCACGCAGGTTCTTTCTACGATATGGTTACTTGTTCTTTGGGAGCCAACTCTATGTTCCAAAGACATCTGGTCTTAGGAGGCACCTCTTGAAGGAGTGCCACGATTCTCCATGGGATGGCCACCCAGGGCAGCGTCGTTCTTTGGCATTGTTGGAGAGAGGGTTCTTTTGGGAGAAGATGCGGGAGGAGATGGAGGAGTATGTACACACATGCATCATTTGTCAGCAGGACAAATCAGACAATCAGAGGCAAGGGGGACTGTTGCAGCCTTTACCTATTCGAGAGAGGCCATGGATGAGTGTCTCTATGGACTTCATTGTTTCGCTACCACAAGTTCAGGGGTATAATGGGATTATGGTCGTTGTCGATCATTTTTCCAAGTATGCTATCTTTGTTCCGACAAAGGTACCATGTGGAGTGGAGCATACCGCCGAGCTGTTCTTTAAGAACGTGGTGAAGTATTGGGGGATGCCGTTGAGTATCGTGTGTGATAGAGATACACGGTTTACAGGGAGATTTTGGACGACATTGTTCAAGTTAGTTGGGACAGAGTTGCTGATGAGTTCGAGTTACCATCCGCAGATAGATGGGCAGACCGAGCGTATCAACGCATTGCTGGAGGACTACTTGAGACATTATGTCATGGCTGATCAGAAGAATAGGCCTGAACTCTTGGATATTGCTCATTTTAGCTACAATATTCAAAAGAGTTCTGCGACAGGGTGCAGTCCATTTGAGTTGGTGAATGGACAAATGTCGGTTGCTCCGCAGTCCGTTGAGACTACAGGTCGTATGAGGAGTCCTCATGCAAAGAAGTTCATGAAGGCTTGGGAGGAGACCTTGGAGTTGGCACGGTTGCGCTTGCACGATGCTGCAAGGAGAATGAAGAAGTATACTGATCGGGGAAGACAGGATGTGCAGTACAGTGTGGGAGATATGGTGTTTCTCAAGATTACCGGAGAACTGTTTCAGACAGCCAAGGGGACGGCCGCCAAACTGACACGGAAGTATGAGGGACCATTTCATGTGGAGAAGCGAGTGGGGGAGGTTGCCTACAAGTTGGAGCTTCCGCACCATATGCACATGAAACATCTAGTTTTTCATTTGAGTCAGTTGAATATGCGATGGATGCTTGGGTGGGCGGTCCCGCACGATGGGCGGGCCGACCTCACGATGGGGCGTTGGCGTGCGGAAGTGGGGAACGATTATGGCGAGTCGGCTGGGCGGACAACCCCTCCTACACAGCGTATAAACCATGGACAGTTCGATGGATTGAGGCAGCAACTCTCATTGCTCTAACACACAACATCTAGTGCGAGTTAGGGAGAGAGACCCGCAGGTCGCAAAGGATATGCGCCCGCAGATCGGGCAGCAGGTTGGAGTTACGAACAGCGCGGGTAGACATCGGTGCAGGCGCGGGTGCGCTCGCTCGCCCGTCGGGTGGACGACCGGGCGTGGGCGTAGGGCGACCCGCCCGCCCGCTATCATGTAGCATGGTTGAACACCAAGCGCGTTGTGGGTTGAACGCCGGCACAGTGGTGCGGTGGTAACGTCGGGCACGTTGTGGGTTGAACGTCGGCACGGTGGTGCGGTGGAACGCTGGGCGCGGTATTGGTGCAGCGTTGGCTGTGTGGAGTTGGGCATGCACGGTGGCATGGCGCGCCCTCCATTCGGGCGAACGTTGGCATTCGGTTGTGGTTCGGGCAGACCGCCGTGCGCTCTTGCATGGGCGGGCGCCCACCCGGTTGTAAATGTCGGTCGAGCTAGTCTCCCGGTCATATTGTAAAATCTCTTTATATAATAAAAGAATTTTATTATATGTATTGTTGCTATTCTTGATTATGTTTATCATGTTATTATGATGTTATTCTGCACATTATAATTTAACAAGTGAAGATTAATGAAAGTGAAGGTGTAGTTCGTAAAACACTTAACAATGGAAACGGTGAGTCGTTTAGGCGGTGCCGCACCCGCTCAACTTAAGAAAAAAAGATTTGGGGGCGTGAATCGCGCACACGGGCCGCAACGCTAGGGCGCTACATCCTCCCCCACTGGAAATCATTGTCGCCCTCGACAATCCTGCACGCCTAAGTACTCTTCGCTCAAATCTCGCAATCTTCCTCTTCCATCTCCAAAGTGAGTCCTCCGATTCCCAACTCTCCTCTTCCGGTGCTCCCTTCCATCTGACAAGGTACTCCCGTTTCTGGTGGCAACCAATCCCTATAGTCCGATAACTCAGTATCTTCTCCAACTCCAAGCCTAGTTTGTCCACTATCCCAGCTGGTCCTCTCGGCGGTTTAGCTCTCTCTGGATGGTCTAAATCAAGCCTGCATCTCTTCAACTGACTCACATGAAAAAATGGATGTTTCATGTGCATATGGTGCAGAAGCTCCAACTTATAGGCAACCTCCCCCACTCGCTTCTCCACACGAAATGGTCCCTCATACTTCCGTGTCAGTTTGGAGGCCGTCCCCTTGGCTGGCTAAAACTGCTCTTCGATAATCCTAAGAAACACCATATCTCCCACACTGTACTGCACATCCCGTCTTCCTCGATCATCATACTTCTTCATTCTCCTTGCAGCATCGTGCAAGCGCAACCATGCCAACTCCAAGGTCTCCTCCCAAGCCTTCATGAACTTCTTCGCATGAGGACTCCTCATACGACCTGTAGTCTCAACGGTGTGCGGAGCAACCGACATCTGTCCATTCACCAACTCAAATGGACTGTACCCTGTCGCAGAACTATTTTTAATATTGTAGCTAAACTAAGCAATATCCAAGAGTTGAGGCCAATTCTTTTGATTAGTCGTGACATAATGTCTCAAGTATTCCTCCAGCAATGCGTTGATACGCTCGGCCTACCCATTTGTCTGCGGATGGTAACTCGAACTCATCAGCAACTCTATCCCAACTAACTTGAACAATGTCGTCTAAAATCTCCCTGTAAACCGTGTATCTCTATCACACATGATACTCAACGGCATCCCCCAATACTTCACCACGTTCTTAAAGAACAGCTCGGCAGTACGCTCAGCTCCACATGGTACGTTTGTCAGAACAAAGACAGCATACTTGGAAAAACAATCGACAACAACCATAATCCCATTATACCCCTGAACTTGTGGTTGCGAAACAATGAATTCCATAGAGACACTCATCCATGGCCTCTCCAGAATAGGTAAAGGCTGCAGCAGTCCCCCTTACCTTTGATTGTCCGATTTGTCCTGCTGACAAATGATGCATGTGTGTACATACTCCTCCATCTCCTCCCGCATCTTCTCCCAAAAGAACCCTCTCTCCAAAAATGCCAAAGAACGACACTGCCCTGGGTGGCCAGCCCATGGAGAATCGTGGCACTCCTTCAAGAGGTGCCTCCTAAGACCAGATGTCTTTGGAACATAGAGTCGGCTCCCAAAGAACAAGTAACTGTCTCATAGAAAGAACCTGCGTGTCTTTCCCTCCTTTATCTGCTTCACTATATTCTGCGCTAAAGTATCGGTCTCCACACTTTCCTTCAGTTTTTTTTGCATCTCTTCTGACATCTGAATCTGACTTCTACTCCTTGCTGCCCGGTCTTCTCCCTCCAATGGTGCAAGTTGTCCCTTTTTGCTAAGGGCATCTACTAACGCATTGTGTCTACCCGGTCTATACTCAATATACATGTCGAAATCGGCAAAGAAGTCCTGCCAACGAGCTTGCTTCGCAGAAAGCTTCGGTTGTGATGCAAAATAACTCGCTGCAACGTTGTCAGTCTTGACAACAAAAGGCTTTCCAATCAAGTAATGCCTCCATATATGAAGACAATGGATGATCGCAGTCATCTCCTTCTCATGAACCGGATACTTACATTCTCTATCCTGCAACTTCCAACTCTCATAGGCCACCGGATGCCCATCCTGCATAAGAACTCCTCCTATGGAAAAATCTGAAGCATTAGTGTGCACCTCGAACGGTCTCCCGAAGTCAGGTAACTTCAGTATCGGTGCTGTAACCATCCTTCTCTTCAAGTCATCAAATGCATTTTGACATTTCTCTGTCCAACACCACTTCTTGTCCTTTTTCAGTAGGTCTGTCAGTGCCGATGTTACCTTGGAGTAACCTTCTACGAACTTTCGTTGGTAGTTGGTCATGCCCAAGAACACCATCATATCATGGACATTCTTCAGTTCAACCCAGTCTTCAATAGCCTTCACCCTGCTCGGCTCCATCCATATGTACCCCTGTCCAACAATGTGCCCAAGGAACGGTATCTCTGTCTGAGCAAACAAACACTTAGACTTTTTCAAGAACAACTGATTCTCCCTCAGTGCCTCGAAAACCATCGCCAAGTGCTTCTTATGATCCTCCATGTTATCACTGTAAACCACTATATCATCCAGGTATACCACCATGAACGAGTCCAAGTACGGTCGTAGGACATCATTCATCAAAGTGCAAAATGTCACAGGAGCGCTGCACAACCCAAACGGCATAACAAGGAACTCAAAGCTACCATACCTTGTTACGATTGCGGTCTTCTTCTCGTCTCCTTCAGAAATCCGCACCTGATAGTAAACATGCCTCATGTCTAGCTTGGAAAACACTCAGACCTTCGCAAGCTTGTCGAAGCAATCAGCAGCCAATGGCAAAGGATACTTGTTTCTCACCGTCTGCTTGTTCAATGCACGGTAGTCACAGCACATCCTTAGCTCATTTCTATCCTTCTTTCATTGGAATAATACCGGAGCTCCATATGGGGACCTTGAAGGTCTAATGAAACCTGCATCAGCTAACTCCTTTAACTCTCGTTTCAATTCCTCCAACTCAGGCCCTTATAAACGATAAGGTGCTTTAGCCGGGGGTTCCTTCCCTGGTTCAAGCTCAATGCTATGGTCCACCGCACGCCTTGGTTGAAGCTTCTTCGGAAGCTCATCAAGCATCAAATCTGCATATTCGGCAAGCACATCAGAAATCTCAGCTGAAATAGGCATCCCCACTTCATCACCTTTGACTCCTTTGAACATCACCGCATATGTCTCCACGTCTGATTCCTTCATGGCTCTCTCCAAACTTAGTGCAGAAACATGCTACACATTGACTTCCCTCCTTTGCCTATGTGTGGGCAAAGTCCAAGTTCGTGTCTGTCCAACCAGCACCACCTCATCACAGAAGGGGACAACAATAGCCTTGTTGCCCTTCAAGAAATCTTGTCCAAGTATTACATCGAAGTCGTTCATCTCCATCACCGTGAAGTCCAACTGACCCGTCGAGTCTCCTATCTGTACTGGCACTTCGTGTGCCAAAGCCGTCACCTTGGCCTTAGATTTCACTGCCTTGACCTCCATGTTGGATGGAAGGATCGTCAGTCCGACATCTCTAGCCAACCATGTCGTCATAAAGTTATGGGTGGCCCCTGTGTCCACAAGAGCTTGAGTGGTCTTTCCACGGACCATCAAGTCCACGAAACCCAGACTGTTCATCCATGATTTCTCCATAACCTGCATACATTTCCGTTCTCGTCGCTTATCATCAAGCCTCTTCAACCCTGAATCAGCTTCAACCGTAGCTTCAACCACCTGTGAATCTGCTCTGATACCACCTGTCATGCCCCCATCTCTTTTTTTCTTAAGTTGAGCGGGTGCGGCACTGCCTAAACGACTCACCATTTCTATGGTTAAGTGTTTTACGAACTACGCCTTCACTTTCATATAAACTTCACTTGTTAAATTATAATGTGCAGAATAACATCATAATAACATGATAAACATAATCAAGAACAACAACAATACATATAATAAAATTCTTTTATTATATAAAGAGATTTTACAATATGACCGGGAGACTAGCTCGACTGGCATTTACAACCGGGTGGGCGCCCTCCCGTGCAAGAGCGCACGGTGGTCTGCCCGAACCACAATCGAATGCCAACGTTCGCCCGAACGGAGGGCGCGCCGTGCCACCGTGCACGCCCAACTCCACACAACCAATGCTGCACTAATACCGTGCCCGGCGTTTCACCTCACCACCATGCCGACATTCAACCCACAACGCGCCCGACGTTACCACCGCACCACCGTGTCGACGTTCAACCCACAACGCACTCGGCGTTACCTCCGCGCTACACGATAGCCGGTGGGTGGGTCGCCCTGCGCCCACGCCCGGTCTTCCACGCGACGGGCGGGCGAGCGCACCTGCACCTACACCGAAGTCTAACCGCGTTGTTTCGCAACTCCAACCTGCTGCCTGACCTACAGGCGCATATTCTATGCGACCTGCGGGTCTCTCCTCTAACTCGCACTTAGATGTTGTGTGTTAGAGCAATGAGAGTTGATGCCTCAATCCATCGAACTGTCCATGGTTTATACGCTGCGTAGGAGGGGTTGTCTTCCCAGCCGACCCGCCATTAACGTTCACCACTTCCGCACGCAAATGCCCCATCGTGAGGTCGGCCCGCCCATCGTGCGGGACCACCCACCCAAGCGTCCATCGCATAAGTGTCGGATCGTCAATTAACGTTCGTCCAAATCGTCGTATAAACTCATGAGGCACTCCCCATAACCGCGCGTTCACCTCGTCGCGTTGGTGGAGCGCTCACCATACTTTATCAAATTTCACCGTGCGGTGGGTGCACGCCCGAGCCGCAACGCTAGGGCGCTACATCTCTTTTCCGATCTAACGGCCGAGATTGCACATCATTGATTGCTATCGCATATTGCATTCGTTGTGGCCCGGGGGTTCTTTCCTTGTCATACGCTGATGCCGATGCCTATCATCGATATCGCAATCGCAGGTCAACTCTGCCCGGGTCCTGATATTTCATGTCTGCCTTCCTCTGACTCGATATATCAGAGATCATTGCTCGGGGGTTCTAAAGTCCCGGCCTTAAGTCCACCCCTTTGACTCCTTCGATTGCGATATCCTTTAAGAAGGCCTTAAGCCTATTTTCATAAGATTTTTCCTCCTTTTCAAAGGACAAAGGCAATCTACTTTCTGTGATAACTTCTTCATCCAAAATCAGATCGGAGTGCCATTCACACCATTGGAATCAAGGTGACAAGTACTTCGATATAATTTCAAGATACTTGCCTTTCTTCCACTTTTGAGTTTTTTCATGCCATTATGTCTGAATATCCACCTGGATCACATAGGGAGGGTGTATTGAACCATGAATACCTCCTGAGTACACAAATACTTCTTAATTGTTTACATTCCAAAAGTAGAGTAAGGTGTAATTCCATTGACAAATATAGCTCTCACTAATGTGGGAAATTTCTTGTATTTTGGCATATGATATTTTCATGACATGGCATGCATGAAAATATCCATGCCATTTTCCAAAACCTTGAAATTGATCAATTATCTAAATGTGCTTGTGTTGTATGCATTTCCACCATGCGTTTGACTAGAGCATTAATTGTGAGTCAACACCTTTATTGTTTAAACTAGGAGAAATCCAACCAACATTGATCCATCTCAAGCTACCTAACAATGGAAACCATGTGGAAATTTTCACCATGGGGTTGCATATATAGGACAACTAATGATTTTAGTTACTAGATCTTTACTAGGGTTATAAGATCTAATACTCATATTAGAAAAGGCAAGCTCTAGCTCAAATAACTCAATTAAAAATAAGGGAAGATCTTTGAATTTAACACCACACCTTATCAGCATATTATGAACATAATGAAAGTAACTGTGAAAAAATAGGAATGATCATTGGCTACAAGAGGGAGTATAAAGGGAAAAACTTGGACTTTTGATGATAGTAAAGGCCTCAAAATGAAAGTCCAGTGTCTTCTTCACACTTGAGACGTTGCAAGTCCTCATGCAATCTTAGGTGAATAGCCAAAATTAGGTATATATGTGTATGTATATATACACATAGATATATCAATATTATGTTCATCCATATGTCAACATATATATACCAATATATGTAAAAGTATGTATATACTGGTATATATACACCAAAATAACACTATATAGATATCATTTATTATATATCAACATATTATGGTTGTATACATACCAATATATATATTCACATATTATTTATATATAGATATATATATATATATATATATATATATATATTATATATATATAATATATATATAAAATATATAATATATATATATATATATATTATATATATATATATATATAATATAAATATTATATATATAATTAGTTTTACATCAACATTCATGTAGTAGTAATATATATTAAATAACATATTATGTTGGTATACTATGGTGGTCGCCATTGGGTAAGCACAATACATAGATAGATTAAGAGATTAATACTTTAAATAGTTTAGGGTTTTGTTGTAGTAAATAATAACTCCCCATTTTGTACTTAATCCATAAAAAATGGGGACCCTTTTAATTTTTCATATCCTACTTATACATATAATTCAATCGCTTTCCACCTTGTACATATTTCATAGACAAATCACTTCTAAAGTTTTCAAAAAAAAAAATGTCTAAGTTCTTAAGTGTGCCATCAACAAACAATTCTTCTTGTCTCCCAAGACATGAATATCTCGGACCACACTTTCTTTCATTAGAATATTTTTGGTAAAACCCCGAGGTACGACAAAACCTTGTTTTTTAATTAACAAGTTCCCATCCCGACTCTCTTTTCTCGATTTGACCCTTACACATTTACTTCTTAATCATCCCATGGCGGGACACAAAATTTCCTGACATATTATTGATATTTTCTCAAAAATTTATGTCAATCTCGTTCTAGCTCATTCACTTGTCAAGTGCTTTACCTTACGCAGAGCCCCATGGTAGGATGACAAAATTTTCTAACAAATCTCTTGAAACATTTTGTCTCTTAGATTCTGTTAGTTCTCAGACCTAGGCCCTTTTAAAATGTTGAAACCTAACTTCCACTCGAGAAATCCTTCAAGGGATGACATGGCCATTCTTTCTACATGGAATGCTTTAGACATGCTCTTATCAAATGCTACCATCTGTCACATTACACCACATCAATATCTGAAAAATAGCCATATTCTTTGTACATATATGCTAAAATTCTCGACAAACAATTCTCAGTTTCATCGTGGCCTTCTTATAACATATTACCTAAACCTGCCCTTACTCCCATGATGCAAATTAGGGTTAATCTTAACGAATGATTAATGAAATGGTTCACTTTAATATTTTGTTTAATAATGATGTCTCCATAAGTAAATATAGGCCATTTTAACTTAAATTAAGTTTATCCATCGTCCATGTCAGTATCGTCCTACATAAAACCACTTCTTTTTTATAGTTAATATCCTTGATTTCAACCTTAGTTTCAATAATTGTCATGTTTCATAGTTCTAAATAAGCCCTAAACTGCTAAATTCTACCATAACTCCAATTTTCCTCCTTGTTATAGTCAATTCATTCTACTATCTATGCAAGAATGTTGTACATGGGCAAGAAACCTAAAAATAAGCAATGGGTTGAAAAGTCGTCTCAACCTGTCCTTTAAGTGGTGGATTATAATAATTTGAATACATTTATGTTTTCAGACACATTAATCAGTAAGGTCAGTGGTGATAGGGATAGGTACTCCTTCAATTCCTTTGAGACACCATTGTCTGATAAGGGAAGGGATGTGCATACCAAAAAGACCCTCAATGAGGAACCAACATGACAACTCAAAGTAGATGAAATCTACATCCTATCATATGGGTCATTAATATAACATAAAGTATGGAATGGTTTCCATGATGAGGACCCCACACATAGAGAAATATAGAAGAGTACATCAAAGCCAAAATGTATTCTTATAACTTAATTAATAAATTATCTTTATTTTCTAAAACTTTTATTGGATTATTTAAATTTTATATATTTTTCTTTCATTCTTAATTCTTTTATTTTTAATATTATATTTTTCATACAAAAATTTTATACTAATTTGAATTAGTATACAAAGTTTTTTACAAATTTTAAATCCAATCATAATACATAGTCTATTTTTTATTTATTTTTGAACAATATAATAAACCTGATTTAAATAATTCACTTTTTTTTAAATGAAAAGTAATTAATGAAAAAAAATCCACTCCATCACCACATAAAAACTTACCATAAAACAATGTATTAATAAAGGACCTCCTAATTAAATCGGAATATTTTATATACTCCTTTAATATTTCCTCGAATATATGCCCTCTTACAGAAGTCGAATCAAGAAACATAGATGGATTATTTTAAAAGTGGCTTGGAATATTAATCTTAAAAATCCAAAAATACTTTACCTTGCTTTAACCATAACTGTTTTTCCCATTTATCTTATTTAATGGAAAACCATGTTTAATACATGTTTATGAGGAAACATAAAGTAATGTTAAACCAATTGATTTGAATGTAAAATGATCATCGAAAAGAGCAGTTTGAAACTAATATATTAGACACAACATATTCATTATTTATTAATATATAAGAAACTATAAAATTAAAATTAACTTCAAATAGGCAATAAATAAATTATTTGATCCAGGAAATATTTTCTCTTGTTTTTATCCATATTGTCATCAAGAAAATCTCGTTTATTTACACACCCAACGATCTTACCATTTCCATGAAAGTGACAACCTTCTTGGAGCATGTAGTGCTATGATGAAAAGTTATATTATTTTAGTAAAAGAATATTTTTTGATTACACATTTAATCTATCAAAATATTTTCATTTTGAAGTTTTGGAATCAACGAGGTTGGGTTCTGACTCATGAATCAATTTTGATCAAAATCACTATAACATCTAGCATAATAAAGTAGTCTCTCTCGATCAAAAGAGTTAATAGAGGATTTGAACTAACAATTTCAAAGGGAATGTTGCCAACTACTCTATATCCAATCAAAAGAGTTAACAGAGGGTTTGAAATAATAATTTCAAAAGGAACATTGCCAACTAATCTGTATCCAAAGATTGGAAGAAATTTAAATATAAGAAAAATGATTTTATACCCAAATGTGGGTAGATGTTTTAATTATAAAAAATTCTCTTCCAACAATAGAATATAGAAAGTCCTTCCTACTTGTATTCAGGACAAGCTCATGTTTTGGGATCATAACAGTCAACGAGTCTAATTGGCAAGTCATTAGTAAATCAAATGTAATGATTTTTCTTAGAATCAAGGCCAATTTTATAGATGAAATGTAATATTGTCATATAGACAAAGCAGTTTATGTCAAACAACAACTTCCAACTCATAAATTCTAACAAAATTCCCTAGATTGATAGTTGGTAAAACAATATTGTAGCTAAAAAATGATACGATTGATATGTAAACTCATCCATAGAACATATTTTCCTACCAAGATCATCTCATGGACAGAAAGCCTTATATTTGAAATTAAATCGAGCAGTGTTAATCCGGTATTCCATTGGAATTACTTGAATGGACCCTGAGAATATTTTCTATCTGTTCAGCTACATCAGCCTCACCAAAGTGATCTTCTGGGATCTAGTAACCTGTTGCAGGATCCGCCATCCAAGACTTCTTTTTATAACCTGCATAAGACTTGTCAATGGCTTTTTTTGGGTCTAGCCTAATTAATCCTCTACTTTATGTTGTCAACACTATCGTGTTGTATCCTCACCTGCAAGGGAACATCAAGTAAAAGGGAACAAAACCAAGCAAATTAGTTTTCTATTTCCGATATAAACTTTGATTTTAAAAGTGGGGAGAACATTGTTGGAAGGGATTTTAGTGGTGTTACGAAGGGAGCTTACATATCCTGAATGACTAGATTTGATCCCAAATCATATCCATGCCCCCGAAATTGAGAAAGCACACCTACAATCGTATCCTTCAAATGGAAAAGGGATCTCATGATGAGGACATCCACGATCAAGAAGATAAATCTGTGAAATTATAAGAAATATGTCTTCAAACTACAAGGTTGATGTTTAGAGGCTAGATGAAAGGCCATTTAAATAGGCCCATTTGGGAACAAGAAATGAAATTTTTCAATTAATTTTCAAAGCCATAAAATTATTTACAGTATTTATTTCATGTGGTCAGGTACAACAAACACCCTTGGTGGCTTCCTTTACGTGTCCACTCTCCTGAACTTGGACAAAACTGGAATTTACTGCCAAATTTCACACAATGAGTTTGGGGAGCAGATTTTCTGGCCATTCAAAATTTGAGGGTTTTGTGTCATGTCAGAGGTGCTCAATCTGAAAGCTACCTCTTCAAGAAAACCCCAGCGAAGGTATGATTGAGAGAAATGGTGAGTAGTGATATCAATCCCGGGATATAGAGGGATTGAACAAGGGTTACCATCAATGTTGTTGCAATTGGGGACAGTGTTGATGCCGGTGGCCGAGAAGTGGAGTTCATCAATCCCACATCCAAAATGAAATAGGGAACCATCACCCTGTTCAATAACCTGTGGCAGAAATTCGGTGCACAATTTTTCAATTTGAATTACCAGGCGCAAAGGTATTTGAAATCCTTAGTGCGGAAGTAGCATTGAATGCACTTAAGTATACATCTTAATTGGCCTATGAGAGTCACAATTGTCTGACATGTTGAAAATCAAGAGGGTTATGGAATTGCCAGAAGTTTGAAAGCAATAAAGGAACAGGAAACGAATATGAATGGGCCTTGTTAGCCGCATCAACTAGTTTGGGAAACCTGCAATTGAGATAAGTTCGACACTCTGTTTCTATGTGAGTATATTTGGGTATTAAATTTTATAATTTTTTATATTGTTGTAGTTTTTTTATCTACTGTGTTTTTCTATTCTCTATTTCTATGTTTCCTGTTGGGGGCGGGTACATGCTCCTTATGCTGGCATGGGTGAGTAGTTATGATGATTTTTTGTGATGGGGATTATATGAGGGCTTCTAAGTGTGGTCTCTGCCTGTAGATGTTCTTGTGTGGTAAAGAGAAACACACTGCCAAGGGAGATGTATGAAAAAGATATAGAGTTTGAGTAAATAATGTTGTTATTTAAAAAAAAAAAAAAAAACTTCTTTCCATATATACTTATGGTATTAAATTAAACTTCTTTCCATATATCCTTATGGTATTAAATTTATAATTTTAACGGCTCATTATGTTTTTATAACTACTTACATTTGTTTTTTTGGTTGAGTGTAAACTACACAAATAATGAGTCATAGAATTGTTAAAGTTTTTAAGGAGTTAAAATCTTGGTTACATTTTAATATTTTATGGATGTTTGATTTTCCCAACTTGGGAGAAGATGTTGGAAAGCTTATCTTATATATCATTTAAGGAATTTTTTTTAAAAAAATATTATTTTTTAAACTGTAATGATTAATGTCTTTATGTTAAAATTTAAGTTTTCTTAAATGTTTATTATTATTATTATTTATTATATTATTATTATATGTCAATTTTAAATTTTGTTAAATTATATTTATACTTAATTTTTTTTAATCTATTTAAATTAAATAATATTTTAATAAAATGGTTTTAATTAATAATCACTTTTAAATATTAAATGATATAAAATGGGCACAATCAACACCAGGAATTGGGTCTACCATTTCCCTAAGACGCCCTTCCTGTTGTTGGTGATTATGGGATTCATTCAATTGGTTCAACTGAGATTTTTTCAATTAGTTCTCCACCTAGATTTGCATCTTGGTCCCAACTCGATGGTGGATATGCGACTAGGTAGGGATTTATGCATTGTCTCCCTGGTTTACTAATTAGAACGATGCCCAACCCAAAAGTGTATGGTTTCCCTCATAAAAAAACTTCATGATGCACTTAGCATCTAGTTTCCTCATAAATCACTCCATGATGCACTTAGTTAAATTCTCCATATAATTCTTTAGTCTTAACCTCCAAAATGGGTAGCTCCATATAAGGTTTCCTCACTCACACCTTCTCAAGCTAACAGATTAATCTGTTTCATTTTTTAATGATAGAGGGAATGCAAAGGGCATGGAGATATGAGGTGTTTCTAAGCAACAAATAAATATTTTTCTTCTGAATGGTAGTGGGAATGTGGAGATCATGGACACATAAGGTGTTTCTGAGCTTCAAAGGCTCAGATGTCAGGAAAGGCTTCGTAGATCATCACTACAGATCCCTCGCAACTACCAAATAAATATGTGTGTTCCATGATGCCCATCAACTAATAAAATGGGATGATATGACTACAACCATAAACCACGCCATTGAATGCAATATTTTCTCCCCAGACTATGAATCCTCGGTGTAGTGCCTCAAATAAGTGTCTCAAGTACACTAGAGGGCCATCTCATTGTTTTATGAAGTGGCTCCTATTTTATCTAGAAGGCCATTTTCCAAGGCATTCCAACACCACAAGATATTGAAGGATGGAAAGGTGCTCTACATATAATCTGTGAAGCTAGACACTAGAAAACAAAGGGCCTATCCCAAAAAAAAAAAAAAAAAAAAAAAAAAAAAAAAAAAAAACTTGCTCCTATCCATGAACATTATGGAAAATATGATAATCTAATTAAGTAACCCCATTAACACACACACACACACACACACACACACACATATATAATCTTCAAATTCATTCATAAAACTATAAAATCCAATCAATCAAAGCTCAATGGTTTTAGCTGGTAGTTTCACAAAAGGTGTAAGATTGATATGTAATAGTATTAGTAGTTGACACTGCATGTGAGGTTATTAAGTAACAAAGACTGATCACAAGGTAAATAATTGGCTTGTTACAAATATGTAAAGACAATAAACAATTCATTAGCATAATACATAATACTGAATACCTAAGTTAAAATAAATATTTTCACATTCATAAGATTTATATAATATGTCACTAACTTATTGTGATGTACAATATCCTATACCGCTATAAATAAATATGACTTCAAATTTAATTCAAATACTCATGATATTATCTTCCTGCTGCTCTATTGAAAGTATTTTATTATTTTGGTCTTAAGCACTTAGAACATCAGAGTCATCGATTTTTCTTTCTGTGGGTTAACCTCAACTACTCATATTATGATGGCCTTTTGCAACTTTGTTCAGTTGTTACGAGGCTATTCTTAGGATTCATTATAGTTGAAACTTCTTCTAGGTTCCTCTTTTCCAATGCATGTTATTATCATTCCAATACATGTTATTTTCATTCTATTTTCAATATTTTGGGTTCTGAAGGTATTTTTAAGATTTTGTGTTGTGAAGGCATTTAAAGTATCAACCTGTTAAGCATCATATGTTGGATTTCAACTAAATTTGATTCCATTCCATGTATTCTACTGCATTATACTTTCTTTATATTAAGTTGTAATTCAAGGAAAATAAAATCTATTTCTCATACAGAGGAATTACTTGATCTCGATCTAGAGCATCCAGCTCTCTAAAGACTGAGACTGCCATAATCATCGAGATATCGCTCTCAATAATCTAACTCTTTTGGGGTTTATAGATAACTCAAGGTTGCATATTTTGGATCTTAATAAATAGGTGGCCAGAACTATTCTATCTGTAACATAGGTATTTCTCTATTTGTAACTATTCTATCCTAGTTATTTTGTTACCTTGACTTCTAGGTCTTTCTTTGGGTCTCGTTCAAAAAATGTAATCTAGTAACCTATGCCTACCTCTCTAGTCACACAAATTCTAAGAAATCGAAGGATCTCCTGCTACTACTCTGAAAAAGGATGTACCGCTATCTTACATAGGTACTTTTCGTTAGAATATCATGAAAATAGTAGAGGAAGGATATCTAGTAGAAATCCAATCTCCCTTCTAAAGCCTGCTAAAGGAACCTATTCACAAACCTATTACAAGATTGTTACATAAACAACACAGAACCATTCCATAGTTGATTACTACTTTAAGGAAAGAATAGATAAGTGCTCCATCCCTAGTTGGAAGGTAAGGATTACTCATAATTACCACCATGGAATAAAGGAAAGGAATACCTATCTGTAAGGGCATAGATATGCTAGGGTTTGATTTGTTTAAACCTTATAAAATAAATAGGCCAAGCCATTTATAGAGTATATATGGTTTCATCTTTCTAAAACAAACGAATAAACCTCTACAGAGCTTTACCCTTGCCTATAAGAAGAACATGACAATCAACAAAGAATACTAATGTTGCTTCTTAGCCATGTTTCTTTTGTTGCTGAAAGTCTGGAAAATGGTGGTTGTAAAAGCACTGGAAATTCCTCATTCCTGCTGCAAAAGCATTAGAAACCCTGCTCTAGTTCTTGTATATCAAATTCCAACTCATTAGAAAAGAAAACAAGAAAAAGGTACCGGAATGAATTTAAAAATAATTGAAGAAAATATTGACATAGATAAAAACTCATTCTAAAAGGACTATTTGTTGATCAAATTTGCCCTTCAACCACCAATGCATATTCTCGTTAGCCACGAATTTCTCTTTCAATTGACACTGTTAGCTCCTGCTGCAGCAGGTATTCATTTTCATGATTGGCATTTCATAGGCCAAATATGTTGTACTTTGCTTGCTGCAATGCTCCATATTTGCTCAAACAGTCTCCAAATGATGAAGGCTACTTCAAGTTCATTCAATTGCTTCAAATTTTGTAAAGTTATCCCGGTATCGCTACTTTTAGTTAAAGGGAGGTCCAAACAGTTTAATCTTGGTCTCCCTAGGTTTAAATTTCCTGTTTTAGAATATAGAGATTGTAAGTTTGTCCAAACAGTTTAATCTTGGCAAACTCTTAGATAGGTAGAGAAACAGAAGAGTCCAATAGTTTAATCTGGGCTCTGGAAGAAATAAGGGTAGTATGTAGATATGAAAGCATCAAAATAAAATGTATGATGGGTTTGCAAGTCTAAGTGCACCCCCAAGCAAAAGAAGAAAAAATGCTAGGCAAGTAAGCTGGGTAGGTAGTTCTGAGGCTGTTGAATTGCTGACCAGTTCCAAGTTTGCAGGTATCATATCATGCAAAACATAATCAACAAAGATTTGTAAGCAAAAAGGCTCAAATGAGGTATAACTAACTCCCCTTCTTTGTTTTCCCTGATCATTAACTAACATCCCCAAAAGAGGTCAAGATCTTCTTGACACCTCTTAAGTTTATCCTCTTCATCACTCTGGATGAGTAAAGATCTGCTCTACTCAGAGTTGTTCCATATCTTCTCCCGAAATATGGTCTTACCCCCTCTAACAGCCTAAGTTCTTCCGAACTTAGCGCTTTCTTACCATCTCCATATTAACCACTAACATTATTATGTAGCTCCCTATGTTTCCCGTCCCCATATTAATATTAAGTAACAAATCCCTTATGTAATATCCCTCCCCTAGTTGAAAAATAACCATATCAGTTCCCGGGAATTGTTCAGTTTATCAGAAACTAAGCAAGAGCCCCGACCCCCGAAACACCCCCCCAAATACGATGGACTCCTTCCAAAGTATAAAGTCCCCCCGAGGTAGTCGGACTCCTTCCGAAACCTTATATGACCTTCACACCCACTTACTTACCTTTTCCCCTCAAAACAGTTTTCGCGTCGCAACCTCGCACTCTCACATTCATACAAAACATAGCCCATCTGTCCCCCGCCAATGCGATATTGCGATATCAGCGATCAACGATCACAAACGCCGAGTGTCCAATCCGTTCACCTTTCCTCTCCGCCGATACGATATCGCGATATCGCATATCGGCAGTCGCAAGCGCCAAATTCTCAACCCAATGATGCCCCTCTTTCCCCACCGACGCGATATCGCGATATCGCATCGGAGTCTCTTCACCACAGTCCATCCAGTACCTCACCACGTCGCGCTGTACCAGGGACCCACGGCTGACGTCATCCGCCGTACAGCCAACGCCATGCTTACGTCAGCAGCCAGAAAAGCCGAAAAAGCTTCGCGCAAGGAGAAAAGTCGCATTTCGGAGCTCCAGATCAAGAAACAGAGGCAGTTTCCGATGCGCGAAGCGCTATTCGCGCATCGCTACGGGAAATAGGCCATTTCGAGGAATCTTCAGGGAATCTTCTGGTTGCCGAGCCCACTGCGCGCCGAAAAAGCCCGAAATTCGCCCAAACGTGCCAAAGGATTCGGTTTGAAGACAGCAGTAGATCATTCACAGAGTTTAAAGTGTATAAGATCAAATCAGCAGGTATCAAGTGTGTCAAAGAGTATCAGTCGACGACGGACACCATCAATGTAGCGGCAAAGTGTATCAGAGAATATCTTGAGCGGCGGCCAAAAGCAAGAGAAAATTGAATATCTTCCAGCAGATTCACAGAAGGAGAGAAAAATTACTTGAAGCTCTCAAATCGTAATAATTGCACATTCAATTCGCACCAAAGCCGAACTGCAGCCTCGAAGCTCATTCACTTCAGCAGCACCGCATCTGGTCCCCAAAGGCCACCTCGTCACCTGTTCCGATTCAGCTTCCCCCAGCGTAGCCAAAAAGATTTAATTGCATTTAATTCTTGCAACATTTGGATTTTTGAAGAGTTCTAAGCAGACCTATCAAGGTCACTTGTAATGATGTCTTCCTGATATTTTGTTTATAAATACCACCTGAAGCGATATTGTAAAGGGTTGGTTGGTTGGTAGTAGTAGTTGTTGGTCAGTTTCCTTTCCAACAATTTCTCTGAGTAAAGACTCGCACTGTAACTGTCATATTTTTCATAATCAAAGATTGCTGAAAGCATGGATTGCGAAACAACTTGCTGTTTTCTCTTGGCCAAGGAATGATCACGGAATTCCTGTGTCTCTGCATGATCCAATAAGTGTTTTTCTTCCCTGTCTATTTTATGTTTTTATCACCTTTCTGCCTTTCTAAGTTGCAGGGAAAAGGAATAGCTTAAGATTTGTTTCATTACACCTTAAGTTCAATTTCTGCACTTTTCGATGTTTTCTTCAGAAATGGTTATGAGCTTGTATTCTTAAATGATCTGGTTTACCTTGTTTCTTTCACATATGAGTGCATGTCTTTGGAATTCTTAACTGCTCCGGGATCCCACTCATCCACTTCTCCTCTTTGTCAGCATGATGAAATGATTCTCTTTTGCCTTTCATCCTTGATGTCCATTCCGTACTTTTAGCAGACTGAGTATTGTATCCTATGTGGCTATCCCACTCTGTATCCCCTTGTGACCAAGACAACACTCGCATGCCTCAATCTATGACTCCATGCCCAATGGTTCGAAACTTATAACACCTTACTGTGCCTCTTTATTCAAGAATCCTACCTTCCTCCCAATCGCAGTCAACATTCCCTTGAAGTCAGAAAGCTAGCCTAAAATCATCAACTAAGGTTGAATCTAAATGAGAGAGCCCTCTCCGATTGCAGGTGGGCTAGAACCTACAATCAGAAGATTGGTTTGTGGTTAACTCGGCCGTATCCCTACTAGGAGCCTAGGGACAACCTGAGTGATAACAAGAGTGATGAAGTTGGTGAGGGTATTAGTGAAAGTGAGGAATGATCATGGATGGATTAAGTTGAAAGGAGGTTTCTTGCTATGAAATATTTCTCTACTTCTAAAACACTTGCATTACATCAGACAATGATATTTTCCTAAAAATCATGTAAACAAAAATAATTTCACTAAGCTAAAAAAACAGAGTTTAATGAGCTAGCTGTCTACTTCATGCATGAGGGAAACTGTAGAATAAAATGGAATCATTGATGAGATCTATTAGCTTTGCTACATATTGCTAATATTCAAAGAATCAGAAGTAAGCTCGGTCCTTGTTTTTACTCAAAGCAAGCCTATAATAGTCATCCTCACCTTCTCCTTTACCTCTTTCACTCTCCCTTCATCTCCATTTCCTATGCTATTTTGTTCAAAACCATATAAAACTCCATTGTTCTTAAGCCCCGAGTGCTTAAACACATACCCCCATAAACCCGCACCCACACAACCATGTGCCTTCACAAATCCTTCCACTGCAATCTTAGTTGTTGATCTCCATCACCCTGATCCAACGGTTCTCCTATCACATCAAACAAAGTGACCCGTACGATTAAAACCCCACCGTCCGATCATATCCGCCGTGATCGGACGGCGTTCGCTCTCCTCGCGTCCACAAACTGTTGGGGTAATAACACGCGATGGAGGGCGGTTTCATCCCTCCCCTGCCACCACATGTCACACACTGATTGTGATCGCCCACCGTTGTCCTTTTACTGCCCAGCATCCGACGATGGTGCGACCAAAACCAATTACCACTCATCCTCCAATTTCCATCTATTAACCTTGCCGCATTTCCACTGCCCGACGACCATTGGATCTATCCGCCCGAAATCCAACAGCTCACGCTCACTCCACTCCCATCTCCCCCTATACCCTCCGCCAAGCGATCCCCACCATCTATCCCCTTGATCTGACGGCTGAGCTTCCTCTTCATTCAACCCATCTATCCGCCAGACAGTCCATGTCCCTTGATCATTTCATGTACCTGAAGGATGAAGGTGATCAGTTACTAGCACCAGTAGCAATTGCTCCGCAACAACTGCATTCAACAGGCAGTATGGAAAAGAATAAAAAGGACCGAGTATGAGTATATAACTGCATTTGGTAGTTATGGAACTTAATGGATAAGGACATTCCAGCCACCTGAGAGGATAACAAAACACCCGAGGAGATCAAATTCACTCACAGAGACAAGTAAACGTACTCAGAGACTCCATCAAGCAGTTAAAGCGATTGGTGGTCAATTATGACCCCTCCATACTTAGAATGGTTGAGTGCCTTTGTAATGAAACTCTATATATACCCCCAAACAAGATGTAATGAGGGTTGATGGTTGATGCTTTGATGTAAGGTTAAACTTCTGGAGACTGTAACTATTTTGATACTTGCAGCGTCTCGTCTTCATTTTCAGCTAATACAAGCTTCTTTTGTTGTTAATTGCTCACTTTTCATGCTTCTTCCTTTCCAATCTATGCTTGATATGCTGTATTCCTAAACTCTTGATGTTTAGCATTAGAGTAGCTGTCATCCTACCTATGTGTTAAAGTCTTGTATGTATCAGTGAATGGGTTATTCAGGTTTTTGTTCACCTAGTGCCAGAGAGTTGTCATCCTGTCTGTGCATTAGGGAATTAGATTTGCAGACTTCTTTACTGGTTGCAGCCGGCCATCACAGGGTCATGTACATCTACTGGTGTGGTCAGTATTCTCCATATTCACCCAAACCTTAAACTGTGAGTGATTGGTGGTCTAAAGCCTTGTAGTCTGGGGGTGTTCACGCATGTCTGGAGTCAAGCAAAATAGAAGTGGTTATCTGGCTTGAACAAGCATCATTGCTTCCATTCATCCATTTGCAACAATAAGTTGAATTTATATGTTCCCGAGCATCTCTGAGCTACAACCTAGGAGAGTTTCTTGGGGTGATAACATTAATTGGCACCGTTGCTGGGGAGAGGAGGTTGAAGCTCATCTTCCCTGGGAGAACGACACAACTCTAGCTTTGATGATAGAAAAAGTTTGGACACATTTCCGGTTGTAATCATCTATCTGGGGACTCTATTGGAGGATCAACCTAGTGGCAAATCCATATTACAATTCTGGCTCAGTTTGTGAGGCATACTCGGAAAAAACCTCACAAATCACCAACTGACCCAGTGCCTGACCCTGAGAAGATTGTTAAGCAGAAGAAAACATCACTGAAAGGAGCATCAGGATCAGGTAAGTCTAAAAAACCTTATGTATCTCTACAAGAAGGGCCTATAGCTGAGAACATATTGTTTGAAGATATAGAGCCTAGCATTGTTAGTGAAGAAATACCCTCAGAGATTCATAAAGCTCCTTGTTCATTTAGTTCCCCTTTGGATCTCAGTCCAAACAAAACCTCCCATACAGTCCATCATATTCCTTTGTCTCTATCATCTATTTCATTAATTTCTACCATCCAATCTGCCAGTATCCTTCCACCTATCCCAGCCATGGCAGGCCAATAGGCACCCACAAAGATGGAAATAATCATAGCTACAAGGTATGGACCCCTCGTCTTTCCTGTCCCTTTGAATGCCATGCCTGCAGGAGAGTATCGAAAATATATGCACAAGTTCACTAGTAGAGAGGGAGTAACAGCTGAAGAACACCTTGAATCTTTTTATAGTTATGTTGATAACCTAGATATTAGTGACGATGATGTGTGGATGAGAGTGTTTGTCCAAAGCCTTGATGGAGAGGCTAGAAAGTAGTTCAAAGAATTGACCCCTAGGTCTATAGCAGACATTGAAGCATTAGATGATGTATTTCTAAAGCATTGGGGAGATAAAAAAGACTTGCTATATTACCATATAGAGTTTGGAAACCTCAAGAGGGAAAATGGGGAATCATTGCCTGATTTTAACAAAATATTCAATCGTATGTATAGTAAGATACCAGCTAAATTAAAGCCAACCCCCACCTCTACCAAAGTCACTTATGCCAATGCTTTTGACTCTAATTTCTGCCTATTGTTGAGAGAAAGAAGATGTGCCATTCTAGCTGAAATGCAAGATGCAGCCCTAGAGGTGGAATCTAATATTATGGCTACAGTAAAACTCAAAGGTCATACTGACAGAAGGAGGCACAGAGGTGAGGCTTCTTCTTCCTCTACTTCACCTTCAGAATCTAAATTAGATAAAATGACTAAGATGATAGAGTCATTGGCTGCTAAGATATCTAAGCTGAAGATTGAGTAAAGCTTTGAAAAGGGAAGGCTTCCAAACACATTTGCTCCAAGAAACCCAAACCCTTTCAGAAGAGCAAATGAACAATTGCAAATCATTCAGAGAGGTAAAGAAGCTAATGGAGAACAAAAGGTTAAGGCTCCTTTCCAAAACATAGTCATGGAGGAGGAGCAGTTTGAAGAAGAGGATGAAATTCATTACATAGAAGATAAAGGCAATGCTACTTTTTTTACATTGGCTACCTACGAAGAATCATTGTTGCAGGACCAAACTAGCCAAGGTGGGATAGAGAGGTTGTTCTGCAGACTGATGAGCAGCAAAGATACAATCTAAGGTCAAAAGCAAACAATGTCATGGAGAATCCTACCCAAAAAGCTATTATCCCAATAGAGCAACAGAACATTAGATAGAAAAGACCAGTAGTTGATCCAATCATCCTCAAAGCACTAGCTCAAGAGGTAAGAGGTCCTGACAAGTCCCCTTACCCTTTTAGTTTTGAATCAGAAGTCCAGAAGTTAAAAATATCTGTACCTCTAATAGAACTTGTAAAGAGTGAAGTTTTTAGAAAGCCAATCCTTGATGCTTTTGAGCTAAAAGCCTCACAAACCCCCACTGACTATGTCAACTTGCAAGATGATAACCCTGCAATTGTGCTTAGCCCAATGATTGAACCTGTTGACAATAAATCCCCATCATTTTATGTCTCCTTGACCATTCATGACAAGCATGATGATGGACATTGTGGTAGCAGATGTCCCTCCTAACTTTGGCATGTTGTTATCTAGAGGGTGGATTAAGAGACTAGGTGGGACATTACAGAATGATTTATCTTATCCCATTGTCCCGGTCTTTGGAGGAGAAAGCAGGAGATTGTATAGAGAAGGTGAATCCGAACGTTATGAAGAGGCAATGCAGGTTGAAAGCAAGAAGAACTGGGAGGTAGCCATGGAATAAGAGATGGACTCCTTAATGCATAACCAGACTTGGGATTTAGTCAGGTTGCCTGCAGGAAAAACTACATTGAAGAATAAATGGGTTTACAGGTTGAAGGAAGAAGATGGAGGAAAACAGAGGTACAAAGCTAGACTTGTGGTGAAGGGGTTTGCACAGAAGAAAGGTATTGATTTTGATGAAATATTTTCTCCTGTTGTTAAAATGACTTCAATCAGAACTATTTTGAGTCTTGTAGCAGCTGAAGATTTGCATCTTGAGCAGTTAGATGTAAAGACAACCTTTCTCCATGGGGATTTGGAGGAAGAGATATATATGCAGCAGCCACAAGGATATGAAGTGAAAGGGAAGGAGAAACTTGTGTGCAGGTTGAAGAAGAGCTTGTATGGCTTAAAACAGGCTCCAAGGCAGTGGTATCTAAAATTTGACAAGTTTATGTCTGAACAAGGTTATACTAGATGTCACTCTGATCATTGTGTTTATCTGAAAAAGCAAAATGATGGCAGCTATATTATATTGTTATTGTATGTAGATGACATGCTTGTTGCAGGATCTAACATGTAGGAAATAAATGTGCTCAAAAGAAAATTGGCAAATTCATTTGCAATGAAGGATTTGGGAGCTGCAAAACAAATCCTTGGTATGAGAATAACTAGAGACAGGAAAAATCGTAAATTAACATTGTCTCAGAATGAGTACATACAAAAGGTGTTGAAAAGATTTAACATGCACAATGCAAAACCAGTTAGTACACCTTTTGCTAGCCATTTCAAACTTAGTAAGGAAATGTGCCCAAAGACCCAAGAAGACATGGATTATATGTCTAAAGTTCCATATGCATCAGCAGTTGGAAGCTTAATGTATGCAATGGTCTGCACAAGGCCTGATATTGCACATAGTGGGAGTTGTAAGCAGGTATATTAACAATCCAGGAAGGAACATTGGATGGCAGTGAAATGGATTCTCAGATATTTGAAACGTACCACAAATCAAGAATTATGCTTTGGTGGTTCAAACATTTCTCTACAGGGATATGTTGATGCAGATATGGCAGGTGACAGAGATAACAAGAGGAGCACTATGTAGAAATTTTGAATAATATAACACTTTTTCACAGAGATTATCCTGATTATACACTATCTGCAGAATCATGCATAATACATAACCTCCTCTACATTGATCATTAATTTAGCAGTATTAAGAAACAATCGCATGCACACATTGAAGCATCAATCACACATATCAACACAGTATATCACGGGGAAATCATACAACTGGAAACCCCCTACTATTTGTATATTATATTGATTGAGAACATGTAAAAATACATAGTACAATACTCCTCACAAGTACTCAGTACTATCTCCACCTGCTACACACAAATTAGCTCAGATATGAATCTATCACTGGCTCAAATATCCTCCGTTGCTTGCCTGCCTCCACTACGCAATCCTGCATGAGAATACTACTGAATGGCTAAACCAAAATCGTATTTCCCTTGTGTAGCACTACGCAATCCTAATTGGAAACTCAATCCCACTGATTTTGCAAATCATATGCACAACTATAGTCACAACTGACAGCTGTCTTTCCCTTTCACTCACCTCTAACACTTGTCTCCACTGAACTGTCCATGCACTGAGTTAACTGATGTATTCCTCAGTTGATTTATGAGTTAATAATTAGTGAATTAATTAATAACTAATTCACAACACTCATCACTAGTGTATTTGTTAGTTAGACTAAATACAACTAGTTCAACTAAGTCAAACTGAACACAACTCCATCAATTCCTCAATCAACTCCACAGAACTCAATCACTTAAGTTCTAACTGAAGTCCTTCATGCAATAGCTCAAGTAACCCATAAGAAAAGCATATTTCCTTCTGGCAGTTGCATGTCCCACATCTGTAGCTCGAACTGAAGTGCTCCAAGAGAATAAGATAATGTTTATAGTCCAAATATTATTAAGAGCTAATAATATTCTACTGTTCTATTTTTAGCTTGGCAGTCTAAAAATAGACTTCGCCCGTATGTCTAAAAATAGAGGTCCATCTATTTTTACCAACATGACCAATCATCCACAAATAGCATCCTGCAACTCATAGACCATGATCCATATGTCTAAAAAATAAACATAGTCTAAAAAATAGACATAGTCTAAAAATAGACTTTGTGCCAAAAATAGCCTGCGGGACCACTTAGTGAAGATGACTTCTTTTCACTAAGCTCCATCATCTTGTTGCATTCTCAACACACTATATGATATTTATTTACTGTTGGTTGAACAACTGTCAGTTGGGTTTCAAAAATCCAAAGCGCTGTTGCACTTTCAATAACAGAAGCAGAGTATGTTGCTGCTACAGAGCCTAGTAAAGAAATGATTTGGTTACAAAGGTTTATGGGTGAATTGGGTAAGGAGCATGATATGGGCACGTTATACAGTGATATCCAAAGTGCCATTCATCTTGCAAAGAACTCAACATTTCATTCCAAGACTAAACACATACAGCTCGAGTACCATTTCATATGATCAGTGTTGGAAGATGGAGAGTTAAGGCTGGAAAAGATACACACTAGCTAGAATCTTGTAGATATGCTAACAGACGTTGTAACCAGAGAGAAACTAAGAATATGCTTAGTTTCAATCAGTCTTCAAGGATGACGATGAAGATGAGAAACAGCGAGGTCCAAAGAGGAGTCATTGTCTAGCAAATGAAGCAGCGGTGGAGTTGCTGCAATCATTCTCCAAGTGGGAGATTGTTGAATATGGAGCATGATTGTTTAGAGGTCTTTGTTTCAGTTGGATGTATACCCCAGGAAGTTTGTATACCCCTCCTCCCGGGGGGGGGGGGGGGGGGGGGGGTGTAGGGGGACTTGTCCCCCTCGCGGGGGTTCGGGGGGTCAATCTAGGTCGTTCATTAGGCAGATGATCTGATGGTAGAACTTATGTTTAGTTTAGGGTTTTTGTCCCTAGAAGACAACCCCTCTCTTTGTATGAGGGCATTGTATTTGAGGCTATGTAATAGATGTGTATTCTCCGAGTGAGAAGCAGAGAGGTGAGACTATGAGAGAAAACAGAGGATATTACAGTGGATCTGCTATAGGTTGTGTCTCTTCATTTTGATGGATAATAGAAAGGAAGCACTGGATGTTTGGGGTGGATGTAGTCCAAACTGGGTGAACCATGTATATTTGTGTCTCTCTTGTTTTATGCGTTTTCTATGTTTATATTTCTGCAATATTTTATGATTTCCATTGCTCCGTAATATATAATTTTCTAACACGTCGTCCTCACCTTCTTGTCCAGCACTGTGTCTTCTTGCAATTCATTCAGATATTCTGGTAGCAGGTTATATAAAAGGCAATTGAATTTCCTCTTCAGGATCCTCAATCATTGAAGGTTCAAACTATCTCAAGCAATCCGTATTTATGACTGAGTATATGTGCATGTAAGCTGGTAGATCAAGGTGAAAAGCATTTTCACCAATCTTCTCAAGTATCCTAAAAGGTCCATACCTGATAGGCTTTAACTTTTTACCTTCACCTTGCATCCTGTCCTTACTGATATACAACCAGACCTGGTCTCCAACTTGAAAACTATGCTCCATCTAATGCTTGTCATGCCTTGCCTTGTATTTGGCTTGTCTCTTTTCCAACTATTCCCGTACAGCGTGGTGGATCTCCTCGATTTGTTCAATGAACCTAGTTGCCTTGTCCAAATCACTGTGTCCACCAACTGTGGTATCTTTACCAAAGACAAAATCCAAAGGAGACCTAGGTATGAAACCAAAACAGGTCTCAAAAGGAGATCTGTGTGTAGAAGAGTGTTTTGCTTTATTGTAAGCATGCTGCACATAACACAAATGTTCATCCCAAAGCTTAGGATGTTTGTTGCAATATTCTCTAAGTAACTGGATCACTGTCCTGTTAACTAGTTCTATATGGCCATCGGTTTGTGGATGAAAATCTGTGCTTTTCTTCAATTGGGTGTCCATCAACTCCCATGGACTTGACCAAAACTTCCCCACAAATCGGGTGTCTCGATTATATACAATCAAAGTGGGTAATCCAAAATGAACCCATACATGTTCAAAGAATAGTTTTGCAGTTTGTTCAGTTGTAATTTGTTTATTACAAGGTATCAAAATACACATTTTGATGAACCTATCCACAACCACATACAGATAATCATGACCTTTTCTAGACATAGGCAGTCCTCCAACAAATTCTATGGAAATACTTTCCCAAGGGTGAGAAGGAACTGGTAATGGCGTGTACAAGCCTAGTTTTCTATTGTTGGGCTTGCTTCTAGCAGAAATAGTACACCCTCATACATATCTAGAAACGGTCGCATTCATTTTTGGTCAATAACAAAATCTTTTTAGCTATGCAACTATTTTACTTACCCCAAAGTGACCTGATACCAGAGAAGTGTGTGCCTCTCTAATTATCTTTACTCTCTTTATTTGTGGAATGTAGAGTTTCCCACAGTGATATAAGAGTCGGCCCTTTACATGATAATCCAATTCTTCTACTCTCTTGCCTCCACTCAAGGTTGCATATACATCTTTAAAATATATATCTTGAGCATATTGTTCAATGTACCTTTCATGCAATACAAAATTATGCTTAGGTATAGTAGATGCATTTATAATGGGTCTAGATAACATGTCTGCAACTTTGTTATGTATGCCCTTTTTATATCTGATGACTAAATGAAACTGTTGTAGAAAACCCATCCATCTGTAGTGTCTTGATTGCTGCAACTTAGTCTGGGAGTGTAGATATTGAAGTGGTTGATGATCAATATGTATTACTATCTCTTTGCCCATTTAATAATGTTTCCACTTTTTCACACTCTGAACTAATGCATACAATTCTTTATCATATGTAGGATAGTTAACTACTGCAGGATTAAAAGTCTCATAATGATAACATATGGGTTTACCGTGATGTGTCAACATTGCTCCCATGGCATAGTCACTGGTAACTGTTTGGATCTCAAACGGTCTTTGTAGATCAAGTAGTGATCGTACAAGTGCTATACTAATATTTTCTTTCAAGGTGTCGAAGGCTTTCGGATGTTTTCCTCCCCACTGAAACACCTTGTTCAATCCTGTCAAAGCATGTAAGGGAGCTGCAATTGAGGAAAAATTAGAAATGAACTTCCTCCAATATTGTGCTACTCCTAAGAAGCTTCTCACTTCTGTAGCAAACTTGGGTTTAGGCTAGTTTACAATGACTGCCACTTTAGAGGGATTTATTTTCAATTCACCACCGCCTACTATATGACCCAAATAATTTAGAGATGTTTTTCCAAATTCACATTTTGAGAGTTTAACATAAAGTTTTTTTTTGTTTTCAAAACATCTAATGTCTACTTAACATGCTTTAAGTGTTCTTCCCACGTTTTACTAAAAATCAGAATGTCATCCAGATACACAATAACAAAATCATCAAGAAAAGGTCTGAGTACATCATTCATTAAACTCATGAAAGTAGTAGGGGCATTGGTCAAGCCGAAATGTATAACCAGCCACTCATATAATCCCTGCTTTGTTTTGAAATAAGTCTTCCATTCATCTTGCTCTACAACTCCGACCTGATGGTATCCACTGTGCGAATCTAGCTTGGTGAAATAAACAGCTTCCTTCAATTGATCTAAAATATCATCTATGCAAGGAAGGGGATAATGATTTTTTATTATTATCTTATTCAATGCTCGGTAGTCAATGCTCATTCTCCGCAAGCCATCTTTCTTTCTCACCAAAACGATTGGTGACCCACATGGTGATGTGCTAGGCCTAATGAACCCCTTCTCGAGCAACTCCTGCACCTGCTTCTTGATTTCAGCATTCTCTAAAGCAAACAACATGTACATTCCAATGTTAGGCAATGGAACATCTTGCTACAAAACAATATCATGTACTATTTCCTTTTTGGGTGGCAGACCTTTAGGTTCCTGAAACAAGACATCATACTCTGAAACAATCTTTTCTATATTAGCTTGCTGCTTAGTATTATAGCCCTCAAATACATTGGTTTTATCAAGTTTCTTTTCTTTTACAACCATTAGTAAGAAATATATATCCTTTCTCTTCATTTTCATGGTTTCCATTTCCTATTTGATTCATTTTGGGGGGAAATTTTGATTTTTTATGACTTAGAATTTTCCCCAGGCCCATCATACTCTTCTTGTATCAAGAGGTGTGATGGGTCTATGAACATAACACTGATCAATGTGAACCAATGCACTCACCAGTGAGGATGAGAGCGATGGGTCGCTCTGTTCAAGAATGAAAAGTGTGATGGGCACAACAAGGGTTCCAAAAAATTGATTTTAAGTTTGTTTTCCCCTAAAAACTTTCACATTGCTAATTTTATGTGTTTTTCATGATATTTGTAGGTGCTTTACTGGAGTGAAAATGGACTTAACCTAGAAAGATAGAGGGAGCATGACGCTCAAGACATGGTTGTTGTTAATGATCCAGAAACAGTACAAGGTTTAAGGGAATGTGGGCTTTCAAAGTTATTTATGATTTCGAGCATGAGGGCCCAGTTGGAGTTCCTAGAATATTTGGTAAGATCATGGGACATACATGCACAATACTTCAGGATTGGAGAGAACATTTTCACAATATATGTTCAATACAGCTACTTTCTAAGAGGTATTTTACATAGAGGGGATCTCATTTCAATCTCTAGATTTAGGAGAGGAGGAGAGAAAGTTAGAGATTACATAGCCATCCATTGTCAACCTCGGTCTGAAATAAATAAAGATGGGAAACTTGAGAGAAAAGTTTTTTTTTTTAAATCCCCTCGGGACAATCCTTTTTACCATTACTCGGTTGGCCAATAGTGTTGCTCTACACTTAGCTACCAAGACCCAATTTTAGTATTCCTTATAATTCTTGGAACCTACAATATTCAACTACTGTGAAGGGGTCTTATCCAATCTAAAGGAAAAATTCGATAGAGTAAAGACCAAATGATTGAATAACTTTTGGTAAGGTTTGATCAAGGTATCATTCGCTCTATAGAGGATACCATTACCACGCCCTCAGGGGATATCTCGTGAGTACCTGGGCCTAGAGATCCTCACATGAGGAAGTGGGTAGATCTCATGGTTTGACACAAAGGAGCACCCATGATGAAATTCACTCATGTGTTTTTAGATGGTTGGGGGAGAAATTGATTATGATTGACGATTGTCCATATGTCAAAGTTGATTTCCATGGAGACCCATATCTTGTTTTACCTAAAGGTGAGAAATGGAGTGATGAAGGTGAAAGCAAAGTCATTTTGGATATTTTTAGTTTTTAGTTTATATATATATTATGTACAATAAATTAACTATCAATTTTACATGCAGAGGATGGACCCTTGTGACCTGTAGGCATGTCGCTTCTTCATCCTCAGGCACAACCATAACTCATACAAGTTGGATCTTAGGGGTAGAGGAAGAGATGGTTGATCCTGGCATAGCAAAAAAATTTACTCACTTTGAGCATCATGTTGAGGGTTTGACCCAGAGTGTGCTAGAATCAGAGGTTGATGAGATTCCTATCTATCTACAACAATACACTATAGGAGTGTTGGCTCAAATCAGTTAATTGCTGCGCAAAGTTTCTCGTCCAATCATTGGTTACGTGAGCATCATCAGGATTAGTCAATTCGAAGGGTTTTGAGTCATATCTTTTTCTACACGTATTTTGATATTATAGGCCATGGGCCATATGTGTCTCTAACACAATTTTGGTAAAACCAAACATTATATACAATTTTCTATCTGTTGATGTTTTCTACTTATTCTAATCTCTTGCATGATGTATGATGATGATTGCATATTTATATATGTCACTAATGTTTGTCTAAAACATGAATAGCTAATGAATTTGTTAATGTATTTATACTTCTAGGAACATGTTGATATGCAATGTAGTCAAAATGTCTCTAAGAGGCGAACTCTCAAAAACATACACAACATAGTTGGACTTCTTACTAAATAAACATTATTTAGGTGTAACACCACAAGTTGTGAATCAATTCTAATAACCAAATAATGAATACCACATGAAATGGCATCAGATAAAAGTTCGATCACTGCACTATACTTAGTGATATTATTAGTTGAGTGACCGATGCAAATTCCTTGCAAACTCACTAACTCATCATTAGGAGCATAGAGTGTCCATGTTGCAAAGGAAAGGTTCTGATTACTATGAATAGCACCATTAGCATAACCAATATATGGTTGAGGGAATGTCGATATCTACAAATCAAATGTAATCCAAGATAAGTAGAGGTGGTAGAAAACTCTCAAGAAAACACACCACAAAGACACCAACAAACATATACAGTATGTACACAGTGACTACATAGAAAAATTATAAGAATAATATATTTTGAAGTACAACCCATTATAGGGTTGTGCCAAGGGAATTTTCTCAAAGTCTACAACCTCATAGGCCCATTTCGCAAGAACAATTTAACAATATATGCACTTAACCACATTGGTTCGAGTTTCATAGCTCCTAGTTTATTGACTTCTTGGTCATACAAGAGGACCAAATCACCCTTCAAGGAGGCACGAGGTTTAACATTTTTGTCATATTGTTGTTTGACACATTTTTCTAAGCTTCGTTGGCCATCGTGTCGTCACATTGAATCTCATCTAGCTAAGCTAGGTGAAAAATGTATTCTTCTTTGACAGAGGTAGCAGGAAGAAGTTCGATGACAAGTTTCAATGACAGAGTTTCACATTAAATTTGAAGAAAAACTTTCATGCCATACACCAGCTAAAAAGTTGTGAATCTAGTTGCAATTTGGACATAAGTGCGGTATGCCCACAAGGCTGAAAAAGGAATGGTAGGCAAATTCGTTTTCTGAATCCCTACCATGCATTGAAGCATTTTTTTCAAAACCTTATTAATAGTATCTACTTGATCGTTGGCTTGTGGATAATAGGGAGTTGAGCTATCATGTTGTAAGCCCAACTTTGAAGTCAGCTTGAACATCATGTAATTTTGAAAAAAAATTACCATGGTCTATAACTATAGCTTGTTGTACACAAAGTCTAGCAATACCATGATTAAAGAGGAAAAATTCAATATTTTTTTATTTTTACCGAATTTTAGAGGCCATCGCACTTATAGTGAAGGAAACATGCACTATTTAGTGCAGTTGTGTGTACAAATTGGAACATGCAAGTTGCATGAAGGGAAAGTGCGATGGGTCCAAAAATTGGGATTTTTATCTTTTTAACCTAGAATTCTTGGACTTTTTGGAGAGAGGATGTTATAGGCTTTGTAGGGGATAGATGCAAAGTGTTAATGGATGTTAATTGATCCTATTTTCAGGCCATTTGATTGAACGTGACAAAAATACTTGTAACAATGGGGACCATCATTTCTATGTCGAGAGTATTAATCCTAAGATATGGGACCATTCCTCCTCACCAAATATTTAGGCTCCCTCATTGACCTAAGTAGTAGAGATACACACTCCAAATGTGCCCTTACAAAAGGCCTTAAATTTTTCATTGAAGATGTGAATCATGTGCCTGAGTTATTGATTCCTTTATCCAAGAAAGGGTCCTTCTATTGTGTAATATTCATAGGAATATACATAAATAATACATTTATTAGCCTTACCAAAAGCTTGTTTCAATCATTGAACAAGAATATATTTTCATATATTAAAATCAATATTATTTTTATTTTCATACTGCTGGCCATATTTATTAGTAATGTTTAAATAACTTAAGATTTTAAAAGGGTTCACGACAAAAAATTTAACTAAAAAATAAAAATTTAATCTTGAAAATAACACATGCTAGTATTAGAAAAATATGTTAATATATTTAATTGTTATTTTCAGAAATTTGAGCAAATTTAGCATTGTTACAATGACTTTCAACCATATCTTGTGAATAAACTAGATTCTATATCTCAGAGATTATTAAAAAAGCAATTGTGGTGCCTTTCATCAATGGTTACCTTATCGAAAGATCATTTGTATCACTCAACAATTTGAAGAAGCTCTCCAGCTCAAACTTTTATCATAAATATCCATTTGTTGTTGAACCACAAGTAAAATTTTAGTAGAAAAAAGATTGTATAAACTATATTCCTTCACAGAGACTTTGTATCAAAACTCCTTACACTCGAGAAATATAGAAAAGACAACACAATAAGACTCTAAAAAATGACCCCATGCACATACAAGTGCAAGTCAACACATGTCAAAACGTGATTCATAGGTCTTAGATGTGCCATGTGAAACTTAAAGCTACCTTCAAAGATGATTCCGGAATTTGTGTTAGAGATCACATCTCTTCTAATGACCATGTATGTGTTGATTATTATGCCAATAGGCATGGTCAATATTAGAATAGGCCTTGATGAACTTATATTTTTTATTGAATGTGTTGTGGTTTCCTAGAGACAACCTCTAGGTTGAGAAGAAGGTCAGTGCCTAGGAAATTTTGATGTGTTTTGAAGATAAATTTGTTCTACTCAAGATATAATGTGAAATGATTAAATTTGGTTCAATTATCCATTCAAAGGAAAATCCAATTTATATGCAGATAATATCTCATCCAGAGAATTAAAATCTAGTTTTGGTGGCCTACATACACAGAGCACAATTTCATTTATTGTTGCAGTATATGTGAAAAGAAGAAATATAAGGAAGAAACCTAGTGTAGAGGGCTAGTGAGAATCATGTACACCAAATTTTAGTGGAAGCATGAAAAAGAGAGAAGAAACGAGATACAAAAACCATGGAGCACATTTTAAGGCCTTTCATCCCACACATTATAGATACAATTTTCCATAGCATAACATAGGTAAATCTGTTATACAAAATTGAATTCTAGCAACTACAATTACATAACTTCTAAGAGGAAAGAAGCACATATGGAATGATAAAAAAAGACACAATTACATACTACACATCTCAATGCTTGGAATAACCATAACTTCTTCATTAATATTGAAAACAACATACATCTCATAAGTGCAAAACATGCAAAAAACTTCATAAAATTACAACCTATGAGATATAAAGTTCAAATCATTAATAATGAGTGCTTCATCCCTTTTATAGGGAGAACCAAAATAATAACAACTTACCAAAATATATAGAGATGTTATAGTTGTCTAAACTAATCAGTTGTTCAAGCATCCAACTAGTCCAATTATCCTAATTATTACGTAACAGACTTGATTCCTTTCTTGAAAATAAAATATTTCCAAAACTGCAGAGAAGAATGAAATTCTCATGATGTCTAAAACAAAATGTCTCCATTGCTAACCCCTTTGATCCCTTGAGGTGGACCCAGACTCCACTATTCAAACTCATGGTTGGCTAACAAATTGATCACATCTTTTCCATAGAATTGGATCTGGTGTGGGGTTATGACTAAGGGAATTGTAGGTCATCCTTAAGCTTATAAGTTAAGTGTAATTTGGCCTGGCTATGAACGAGGTCATCACAATCCATAACAATTGAAAATATCTTTGTAGATAATTTACTATGGTTCTTCCGTTGAGAGTGGCAATATTTTCATGTGGCGATTCTGCCTTACTCGTAGCCTCAACTAATAACTGCTCATACTACTCCCATGGTATCATATTTCCTTGAAAATCCCAACATCTAGGCAGTCCTACTCTAGTTCTCTCATAAAAATTAGAGTTGAATGTTGCAACCAACTTTACCAAGTCATTCACACATTCCTCAACCCTATCCCTTACTGCCTTTTTTCTAGATCATTTTTGCAACTTCAATAATCATAACTTTCCAATCAATGTTGTCCATTTCCCACAATTCATAAGTTTACTTCTCATTCAGGTACTTGATAAATTTCTCAGCAGTGTTGTTAGGTCCCGATAATACTAGTGATTACCCCATTAGTATTGTAGTTGTATCCCTTATTAATATTGTTGTGCCCCTATTGTCCCCATATTATTATTATTGTGCCCCATAGAATCCCTCTATTGTTATTTTTATGCCTTTATATTATTATTATTAGGTCGGTTTGGTTATATTGTGACTCCTTAAACTCCTATATTTTGTCATTTGAATCATCCAAGAATTGTTCATTTATGTAATGTAAAGGAGGTTGCCCCCTCGGAGAGGCTGAATTCTAAGGCATTGATCTATCTTTTCTATCTTTTGTGAGTTGGTTTAATAACAATGGCCCCCTGATCCGTCGGCATTCGGTTATGTGGTGCCATATAAACAAGGGTTGGCCCCCATTCTCCGCACTCGTTCTGCCAATCTCTCTGCTCTGCGTCTGCCTTTGGTTGTATGGCGTGTGTTGAGGCCATGGGTTGGCTTAACCTCTAGCCCCATCGACTGCTAGCACTCCAATGTATTGCTACGGTCCAGTGGGTATACATGTGGGTTTCCAGATCCTTGGGCCGAGGCTAAGCCCAAGCCCTTAATTCCCTTCTGTCTATGATCTAATGGGCGGTAAGGTGACTGAGGCCCAAGGCTTAGCCCCGACCCCTTCCCCCAACTCTTATGCGCCAAAACTTTAAATAAAATTTTGTTACTATGTATGTTAAGTAATACCCACTACGCAATTGGTAAAGAACTACAATTTTATTTCAAAGGCCTCGTGTTCAATCCTCCTCGGTGGCAATTCGACCTTAACCAAATTTTTCTTAGTATTAGGGTGCCACGTGGCAACCTGTGATTAGGCCATGTGGAACCCAACCATTGGACCACTTAAAAACTCCAATCACCAATAAAATGCATCCAAAAATCAACCAATCATGTGAGGCCACTTGGCAACCTGCCATTGGCCCATGACGTACAGTGAGCGTGCCCAGCCAGCAGTCCTGCATCCAACCTGCATTTTTTTACCTGTTTGGGAAAATAATCAGAATTTGATATCGAAAGTATACGATGTCGATTTTGAGCGATTCAAGTTGCATTGGATTTAGATCGTCAAACTCTACGCTTGGGCACCGATTTCGATCACTTTTGGACACTTGAATTTTGAGCACTTTACTGATCCCTTAGATCATGGAGGCACTGGAGGTGAAGATATGTTATGTAAGGGACTTGCCAATTCGAGTCAAAGCCATCTCAAAAGAGTTCAGAGCATGGCACACATACATTACAAATGAGCTCCATGAGGAAGCAAATGATTTATCAATTTGATGAGACTTTGTCCCATTATCAATTTTGTCTTATATAGCCATCACCTCCTATGTAATTTGTCTTTTGTAATAAATGATATGTAATGAAGTCCAAGACACACATGTGGAATGTGATAAGCCAAATATGGAATGTAATATGTCATGTATAGAATATGAAAAGTCATAGCATTTGAAGAGTCATGAGGAAGCGCAAAGGTCATTATCATTAGTTATAAATAACTCCTCGTAACTCAAGCTAAGGGGTTGGATTCTCAGAGTCTTGCCTTGGCTTCTCTTGTAGTGCATATGAGATAGATCATTCTTTGGAGAATCAAGTTGTGGCTTCATGTTCCACTATTGGATCTAGTATTTCATCTATATAACAGTGTACTTGGGGTCTTTCATGTAGGTTTTAACCCCGTATAGAAATTACCTGCATACAAGTTCTAAATCACAGGAAAAATAAAAATGCGAGAGCATAACACATAAAACACATATACACAGAGATTTCCCACTGGATCTCAAAACCGAGACTACCAGCTTGATTTTTCATTATGTTCCTTTCAATGTTACAATACATATTTATACATGCGAAAGCATCCAATACCATGGACTGAAAAACCATCACGTCCAATACCATGGACCAAAAAACCATCGATCCAATACCATGGATCGAAAACCATCGCGTCCAAAAAACATGTGCAAAAATCATGCACAAAACCATAGGTGGGTTCGCCCAACCTAACATAGGGTCCAAAACCAAAATTTTCTGAGGCACTGCCCCGAACCCCATAAAGTGGGGTTACGGGTACCCCTCAAACCCCCTATTAACTATGTGGAAAGAATATAACACAACCCAACAATCTCCCACTTGTTGTTTTCTTTCCACAG